>JAOWBH010000027.1:126515-137837 GCA_028566215.1 Silene coronaria
TTTATTCACACTTAATTGCCTTCTAAGTACGTGGAGTGATAATGAGACTAGACATCTCACGAGCAACTCGAGCTCCGCTCAATCAAAACTCGGCTCATGTGAGCTCGGCTCGGGCTCAGGCTCAGCTTCGGCTCGAGAGCTTAACGAGTCAAGCCGAGCTAACGTTGGCTCGAACTTCTGTAACTAGATAATATATTGCTCATATTTTAAAAAAAATATATTGTCATGATTATATATTATCACACTTATCAAATGTTTCATTTATCGCAAATATATAGATGTATGTGACGAGCAACAAAGGAAAATAATACTGCACAGTTACAGAAGATATTACATATTCAATAGACATCAAAAGGAACGTGTATAATTGTACGCTTGAAACATCAACTTTGTGACACACACACACAAAAAAAAAAAAAACATTCAGATCAATCTAAGATTAAAAAACCATACAACAATAATAAGTTCAAGCGGGGATCGTATCTGATACTCGAACATCAAACTGTGACACAGCGAAAAGACCTTTACGAGAGCGAATTAACACAAACAAATAAAGTGAGGATCGTCAATGTGGAACGAAAAGAACCATAAAGGACAAAACAATAGATCCCAACAACAGAAGTGGGAAAACATTGCATTATGAAGGAGTATATAATCAAATATAAATAGCTGATCCTTCAAAAGTATGTTACGTCACAAGGATTAATGTGGACATACTTTCCTTTTGATGGGAACCCAATCTGCAGTTGCAACTGGCTTGAAGAACGATTCCACTCTGCAACCAAATTTGACAGGGTTAGTACCAATGAATATGTGAGAGAAACTGACGTATTTATATAAGTTCTCAGATAGCAGATATTACATACCGTCCCTGCGATGACTTCATCTTTGCTGACTTGATTTTTTCTACTGCCTGGCAAAACAGAAAAGAAACATTATGTAATTTCTGTTTATAGTTACTTTAAAAAAGAACAAAGAATCTGAATATCTGAACCAGCTCCATTGATACAACCCGGAGTACCTTTGTCACTCTATCAATGTTGAAGCTATTTTCTTTCACAAGAAAGTTCACCAAACCCTAAAACCAAGTAGCAAAAATGTTTAAATAATCAATCTTCAGTACCAAAAAAAAAAAAAAAAAATTCACCTCGTCATCAGGAGGGCTCCATTTCAGTTCAGGCTCCTCATTTTCAGAAAAAACAAGAGGTTCTTTGAATAAGCGCCTAACTTCTTGATAAGGCCAATCATCAGCTACCTGGTATCTGACAAATATAAAAATAAAGGACTTTCAAAATTGAAGCTAACCATATAACATTGCTAGTAAACACAGTAACAAATAACAATTAAAAATTAATTTAACTGTTTGTGGTCCTTGTTTATTGTGAAGAATCGAATCGGTCATCAATGTCCAACAGAAACAGCACTTCGATGTGACGGGGGTAAAGCTCCGTACATAATACAAAAATAGTATTGTTGAATCAAACATAACTAGACACTTCTACAATTACACTAGTATAACTGACCCCATGGCCATACGACCCTTCCCACCAATTACTCCACCTAGGCCCCTCCCATAGTTTACACTGTCTAGGAGACGAGCTCTTCTGAGACATTAATGTTGCTTTGCTGGATAGTGAAACAAGGATAGCCCAAAAACATGACAAAAGAAACAATGTGAAATAGCAATAATGCACGATAACGAGTACAATAGAAGCTCTTGGTACAAAAAACTTTCAGTACCTCCCTCTGTTCAAGTTCTCAAGTATAGTTTCTATACAACCATGTTGTCGAATGAGTTTCAATGCAGTCAGTCCACCAATACCTGCGGGAAGTTCAAAGTGTTACATTACGGAAAATCAAATGTAAGTACATTAGTTTGACCTTGAGGATGACACTTTTGGTAAAGATGCACAACTTATGTTATTTGGCTTTATCAATTTAGAGAGGACCTCAAGTAGAGCCTGAAGATCAAATGCCACTAAATTTGTTTGATACTTGCTGCACTGAGAATTAATTTGTTCCTTTGCAATGTTTCAAAAAAGCACAATGGAGTAAATACAGTTCACCATAGATCTGAGTTATATAACACCTTTCAAGCTAATTTCATAGACAGTTCAAACAAACTACGAGGACATTGTGACACTATTTATTCCCATCTTGTAGATCATTACCTTTATGGAAAAAACAAATCAGCCCGTCAAAAAACATCAATTCTAAGTTTTGCATCAAAAACTCAAGACCACTTTAAGGTTCTATTTTGATTCCTTAGGACTCGACAACAGAATCCAGTTTTTAAACTTTTCAACAGGAGAATACAAAAAAAAATCACAAGATATTTACATGATCGGGTTTTTATTAGGAAGTGTGCCCTGACAACACTTGCATTGAAATGCAGGCGATCTTTATTTTCATCTCTAGGTCTAAAACATTGGAGACTTGGAATATATCAAAGTAATGTTTATCTTTACTTTGGCCTTGCTAGCATCGGGGAAGGGATAATGGAGCTCAAACCAAAAGGAGACGAGCATGTAAGTTGTAAACAATGTGGTGAAGGGAAGATAGAGGGCATTGAGAGGAGATGAAGGGAGTAATGGAGGGACTACTACCATATGGGAGTAATGCATTACCTAAAGGAGATAATGGCTAACTATTACCCTTTTAATGGGGTGGTTATATGACTATAAGTCTATCTTCATCTCCTTAATCTATCTGCCGCCACTACTACCACCTACATTGGTTTGTTATCTTCCTCCCTTCACCTCAGTAACAATTAGCCTCAACCCAACCAAACCCTTTGAATGAAGAAAATAAGAAACGTGGAACGCTTTTTTTACTATATGAACCAAAAATTTAGGCTCTTTTAGTTCCTCTTTAGGATGATGATACCCAGCAGGAGAATTTGCGTATAGAACATTGAGAGCCTGTGTCAACTCGGAATTTTGAAGTCAGAAGGGCACGTGAATATGAAACTAGCATACACTTCTCTTAGGGCATGCCTGGAATCCATGGAATAATTCGGGGTAAATTTTAATTGGGGAATAATTACTAGAGAAATTAATTGTTGGGGTGAAAAAAAAAAAGAGATAATCACATGTTTACTCTTGTCAGCAGTGTAGAAGAGAATAGAATTAAAATCATCAGGGTTAAAAGCTGTGCCTGGTACCTTTAATGTTGGCACAGTAATCACAGCCAGAAAGAATACACAAGTCAATGAATTGATCCATTGTAAGGTTCAGCTCCTCCAATACCTATAACAGAACATCGGCTATAAGCAATCAGCTCTAGCTTGAAGCGAAGTCCAGTAATGTACTGCGTCACACCTTAGCCATTTCAAATTCCATTACTGGAATTCTCTTTGAACTCGGAGCCATCAGGTGACGAAGAAATCTAGAAGCCCCAAAGGTCAAAGTGTCCATATCTTCAGAAGCTACCGCATAAACCTGGAAGAAAAAAAATGATGTTTAATTGGGAACTATAAGTAAAGTGATTCTCATTACACTATATAACGCGAATCATGGCTAAGGCTAACCATATGAATATCTCAGGACATATTTCATACTCCCAACTGTCCTGGTTCTACTCTTATGTCTATCAAAACTTATCTCATCTAACATTCACACGCAATAACTAGAAGGAAATGGCAAGTCCATAATAACGCATACTTTTCCGTTTTTGCAAAGTGCTGCACACTGTGCCTCTGCTTCAGAAGGTGCCTAATAAAAGTAGAGAGAAGTTATATTTATGAAAGTTACGTAACAAAAAAATTCACAAAAGACAATGCAAGATCACCTCAACCACAGGAACTCCCATCAATCCTAGTAGTTTCATGCAGTCTGTATTGTGCTGTCTTGTCACCTGCGAAACACAAAGAGTAAGACAGCAAAGGAATACAACTCTCGTCACTGTCTCAGATGAACTCAAAACCAATTACTCTGTACTAAACTTTTATGAGCTCTTTATGCCATAAAACATAATTTATGCTTTCTAGCCATCACGTCAGCTCCTGAAATACTCTCACTGATTACCATTTGCGCCCACACCACCCAAAAACAAAAAGGCTGTTACATCTTGAAATAAAGAAAGAAAGTTTGTAGGTTTATTAGGATCCTTGGGATTTAAGAAACAATCATCAAGCTTTACAGTTGCACACTTCCACCATTCACACAAAACTAGAAATTACTTCTGAAAAAAATACTCTTAACGTGTAAAGATAACACACCTTAACTGTTCGTTTACTGAATTTCTCAATTCCTTCTTTATCGCCTTTCTGCATTAGTCATGAAGCAAATTTTGGATATATGAAGTAATATGCAAAGAATAATTTTGAAAGTACTACTATACGGCAACACATAATAGAAACTACTTTTTTGCCAGTATTGATTGATAAACCCTACCTCTATGGCTTCTGACAGATCTTCAGTTGCATCAGCTCGCATGGAGTAACTTTCACGCAAGGTCATAGAAGAATCAAGTAAAGCACTGGTTTGGATACGTTTGAACTTTCAATTGAAAGTAGAAGAGCAACAATACCGTTTGGCAAGTTGTTCTTTCTTCAAATCAGGAGGCACCCCATCAAAGACGTATCTGAATAGCACAATTTTTGGTCAAATATTAGGAAAGGGAATGGCATTCAGTCGCGGCATGGGTCCTGAATAGCGGTTGCGTTCTAAATGAGGTGGACCATCCAAGTTGTGTTACCCCAACTCTCCGACACGGGTGTCGTGCCCGACACGTGTCGAGTGTGAGATACGGCTATTTTGTGCGAATTTTTCAATTTTTTGGTCTAAAATGAAGTGTCGGTGTCGACAAGATAGGTGTCGGACACGCGACACAACAGCTAAGTGAAGTGTCGGAGTAACATAGCATCCAAGGTGACGGTTTATCGCAGCCATACCACTCTATATCGGCTTTTCTTGGCCTTGTATCCGCTAAACTACATATTTTACAATTCACTACCTAGCACAGATGAATTAAAACAACTACAACAACATTACCCCCCGTGCCTTAAGGGCTCCCGCAATTCTCAGGGTAAGGGGACCGGAAGTAAGCAGTTTTACTGCTGTGTTAGCCATAGAATGGTTGTTTCCGAATGACCCCAAAAGAAAATTGAGTCGAGCATCCAATAAGTTTTTCTCAAAAAGAAGCACGACCAGTTTAGTGAGCCGTTTTGCTTTATTGATCATAATCGAGAACCAAAACATAACATAATTACTCCTTGGCTCCAGTGAAAATAAAAATGCACAAGGTAACTACGCAACCAAATTATGAACAAGGAAAACAGTGTAATAGGGAAGAATGTATGAAGACGAGCAAAAATGAAGAAAAAACTCACACAGGTTTTATTCCAGCTTCAAGAAGCCTAGTAGTTCGTAAGAACATCCCTTGCAAATGACTAGACAAAAGAAATACATTAAAAATCTACGAACAAATTATTTAACTATAATTTTTTTTTTTTTTTGAATCTAAGAAAAGTGAGAACAATCATTTATAGTGAATTGAGTGACTGATTAACTTTAAGCCAAAGACTAAAGGAGTAAATCACATATCTCAAAAACTTTACTCCTATTGCAATAGACTAGTAGAAACCACAATTATAACTAGTCAACCACTTAAAATAACACTTAATTAGGCACCTCTGAGCTTGAATACAGCATAAATTCGGATTTAGTTTAAGCCAAACCCATATACATTGAATTTGCAATGCATGTGAGAACAGTCATTTATAGTGAATTGAGTGATTAACTTTAAGCCAAAGACTAGAGGAGTAAATCACATATTTCAACTCGTATTGCAATAGACTAGTAGAAACCACGACTATAAGTGCATAACCAGTCAACCACTTAAAATAACACTTAAGTTAAGCATCTCTGAGCCTTATTACAGCAATAAATTCGGATTTAGTTTAAAGCCAAAACCATATACATTGAGTTCACAACATACTGTCGCATGACAGTAATCCAACCCGTTTACAAGCAACATGTCTTAGCAGTTTGGCACGAACCAAGCGCCCAACATAAAGGGAAATAACTTTGACTCTGTCACTTCAGGCAAAATTTAACTACTCCCTCCCATCCAGCCCAAAGGTTACATGGACCCACTTTTCCTCACAAAAAGTGGGTCCATGTATTTTTTGGAGTGGATGGGAGGGAGTATAAAGTAATTGAACCCATTGCATATGCATGGTCGAAGAGCGATTATTACAAGTCACCTCAAAATTTACAAGCTCCTTTTTTTGCCAAAACAAAATGTGATTCTTTTCAAGCTCATGCTACATGCTTCATGTCAAGACTCCAACATAACTTTGTGTTCATATCAGTGCCATAACATAAACAAAGAAAGTCGATTCTCCGGAATAAGACAAAAAATTAAAGAAAAAAGAGGAACAAATCCTCCAAAATGTGTTATACCTAGTGACTTCACCAGCTTCATTAGTAAGCAATTGAGTTCCATTTCTTCCCACTACAACCTGCAACCAAATTCAAATACTCAACCACTAACTAATTATCGTCCAAATAAAATTAACCTAACTAAAACAAACACAATAACATTGAAAATCGAAGCAAAAAACGAACAAGGAATTGATAAATGCTCATGCTAGCATCAATAGCAATCTTCCGGTTGAAATAACTGTTGAATTTCTGCTCTTTCATACAATTTGGTGCATTATCCACCAACAATTTCGTCAAACCCTAATTTTCGACAAGAAAATCGTGAAATTAAAAACCTAAATTATACGTTTATATAATTAAATTGAAATCAAAAGTATGAACACTAGTAGATAGAAGATTTGTACCTTAATTCCCATTTCAACGCAGTTGGAGCAGGAATTTTGTTCGTCTTTCGCTTCACTGTGAGTTCTCTCTCTTTTCTTTTGTTTTTCCCGCCATTTTCTGACTTAGATAGTCCGTTGGTTATCCACCTGTACGAACTACGAACCTAGCTTTTGAGGTTACCGAACCTGATTTCGAGGCTCCGAGGCTCCATTTTCGGATGCGTTGTTCGTGTGATGACGGTTTTAATTCGAGTCGGTTTAATGTCTTAGCATTACTATTTACGTCCTTTGTTTAAATCATTTGTTAACTTTTTTTAAAATTCTTTGTCTGATGTATTTTAATTAAATATAAGCAAATAATTAGAGGGAGTTTATGTTGTCACTAAATGGTGAAGGTTCTCTAAAGGAAAAATTGGATTACGACATGAGGATCCATTTCCACCGCTTCTCCTTAGTCCTTACCCTGGGTATGGAATATTTTAGTAGAATTTTAGGAGTGGTTATTACTTACTAATAGGCACGATTTAAGTTTCATAAGCTTATAACGGGTCAAATATCACTCATATGGGTAAATAAGACAAAAACAGAGTGCACAGAGAGTCACAAATGATTTGTCTTTATCTAGCTATGAGTTTTATTTGACCTATCATAAGCTTGTGACGGATATCGTCCGTCATAAATAAGAATTTGTGTTGTGCGAAAGCTTGTATAGTTGATTATCAACAAATCTGACTACTTGTGGGTGAAGTGGATTCATCATGTCTATATGAAAGCTAGAGGAGGCATTACAAGCCAAAATACGAGTTGAAGGAAAATTTACACTGCTATGGAAAAACGGCACTTGTGACGGATATATTCGTCGTAAAATTGTGGCGGGTCAACTATCACCCACATAGGTAGATAAGACAAAAAGTAGAATGCATAGGGAATCACAAATAAATTGTCTTTATCTTCCCATGTGAATTTTATTTGACCCGCCGTAAGAATGGATTAATGGTAGATGCAATGGAGTAAAACAAAATTAGTGAAATACTTGTGTTTTGCGCGCATTGATGACTTATGTATGCTAGATTTGTGTTACTGCAGAAATTGTCCTTTTTTTCTTTGATTAAGTAAACAATTGGGAATTGAGGGAGAGAAGAAAGGAAATTAGAAAATGGAAAAACATGACCATATTGAGTAGAAAATATATTGCGAAAATCAACATCCTTAAAATTCAAACGTTATGCTGAAATACAATGTTGTAATTGTTGTTTGAATGTTAGTGACGTAATTACACACTTGATGTTAAGTACCTGATTGAGAATGTCACAACCTCATATCACCAAAGTGAAATAAATAAAACCAAAGCACCAAAGGGAAAAATTAGGTCAAATCTTAAATTTTGATTTTCAACTCTCCGGTTGAACTAAACTGGAGTAACAGACTAATCCTAGATATCAAACTCGGAAGTCAGAACAAAGCACATCGCTCTTGCTGAATCAAAATGACAAAGGAACCTGGATAACATAAACAACAAAAAACATTGCTCCTGCTGAATCGAAAACCAAGACAATCAAACTCCACCAACGAGATAACAAACACATACGAAAGCACATTTCAAAATGGATACGTGTACTTTATAAGTAATTCCCCGCAATGCCTCATGATTTCTTCACTCAAGATTGTAGAAATTACAGAGTATTTCGATATATATATCAACCCAAAAAGATCAAAGAAATGAACAAGAATGCATAGAAATGTTAGGGAATCCTACCGAGGGTACTAAGAGGGGAAATTAGGTCCATCACATATATACAGAGGTTAGGCACGACCAAATGGTGAAGGGATAGACTCATAAGTCATACCTCGGAACAAAGGACAGACTTTAAGAACTTTTACGCTGTTTTCGGATTTTCATCAATGGTGGGAGTAGTTTGTCTCAAAACAAGTGTTTACAACACAAAACAATACCTGGGTACCAATCAGCTAACTTCGGAATCGTCATCTTTTGGGCGCGTCGTTGGCAGCAGCAACATTAGAGGGAAAACTAGAAAGGTCAAGGTCAACAAGTGTCATATCATATGGGACTGAAAGAGAATTTGAGGTATCCACAAGAAGAGATGATTTCATATCTTCTGAAGTTAACTCTTGTCCATCGAGAGGATTTATGGGGGTGCTTGTGGAAGAGGACGACTGACTAGAGAGTTGAACATTATCAAGCTTGTTCCCCTGCGAGTACTTATTTCTTCTCACTGCATCCATCTCTTGTCCAGTGGGTACAAATGTTCTTGACCTGTATTTCCTTGGTCCTTCTTCACCCTCACCGTGGTTGTAAAGCACATAATCATGGTAAGTCGGTGCAAACTGCATTGTGTATTGTGCAGACTATCAGCCATATTTGTAAATCGAAAAACATGGCATCATAAGAAAAATTACGTTACATAAATGGCAAGTTGTCAAACATGTAACATCACTTTTGGAGTTTGCACTATGCCTTATTGACTTTTAAGGAAGGTTCCAATTGATATTGGGCTATTGGCAGTCTAAGCCTAACCAGAGTGATACTATCTACTCGCTGCATTCCAAAATTAATGAATCCATTCGACTTCAGCGGTCAAATGATGTGAGAAATGTTTCATAAAAATACTCCATTTTCCTGAAATTTTCCCAAAGTTTTAACCATATGGCGTAACTACTGAAAAGAGGGCTGAACATGGCCAGCATTTGGTAGTTAAATTCTGAGAGGTCTACAGTGGCGAATTTTACGGGTAAATTTGCTTCATCTATGGAATGTCCCCATGTCAATGCATTCTTGTTCCCAATATATAGATGAAAAATGGCAGTTTTGTGCCAAATGACTCTGATTTTCTTGTTTTGCAAAAGGATTGTGAAGGGTACTCTAAGAAAAGAAGACAAAGGCTTATATGTGTTCAGATAGCAGCTGGATTTCTACAAAGACGTTTATAGTTAATACCAGTGAGGGAGATATTCTTGCAAATATTGTCACGTGACTCACGTCACTTGTTTTGGCCAGAGATTCTCGCTCCGGTGAAGGTTGGATCATTTTTGTGAGACAAAGGTAAAAGTGGTACTGTATTTTTTTTATTGAAGATGAATGGTCAGGTTATTTTTGAGAGACTGCAAAAATTAGGTTATTTTTGTTAAATTTATCTTCTGAAAAAGATGATAAGAAAATTTCACATTTTCTCTCTTCATATATTTAGAGAAATTAATGGTCAAAGTTGACATTGGTAAAGAACATATGTGGACAATATATTTTATATAGAGGAGTATTATTTATGAGTATCTCGGAAAGAATCCGGTGTCAGTAAGTAAGTTGAGTGGTGGTACTCATGACATGGGTTAAAAGACATCAACAACTACCCTTGTAGCTCCTTGTAAAATTATCAGACGTCAGGATAATTAGTGGAAAAAAAAAAGATAACAGCAATATCTTCGGAGATAGTCCAACATTTTGGTTGATTAAAGCCTCGCATTCAAACATAATTTCATGACCATCCAAACATTTTACGTAATTAGGTGGAAAATAGGCAATCAGGAATTCAAGGTAGTTAAAAAAGCAAGAGACTCGCCTGGTGAACAGTGTCATGATAGAAGTCGTTCAATTTCAAAGAATGTGCAAGGCTTCCTGTGAGACCAGGAGATATACCAATATTTGCACCAGCATATTCCTTGTAGGGAAAAGCATAAAAGTGGCCAACTGCTGCCATGAGCATCTCAATACAAACTATAAAATTTTGGAAACTTGCGGCGTCTTGTGCATCTTGAATGAAGCCGGACTTGGCAGCTAAGAATACCAGCACACCCTAGAAAAACGTAAAACATACGAATTATCAGTGTAGTGAGTCTAGTGTATTAAGTACTAAACTACTTTGAGTAGGCAAATACTTCTACACCAGATGTAATGATATAGCTCATTTTTATAATCACCTTACTTTAGAAATCGTACAATATATTTCCCATAAAATAAACCATAAAGAGTTGCTCCACCACACCCCATCAGGGAAATTACTATTATGACCATATAAGCAAGTCAAATCTTGAAAATAGCTTCACAGCGTGTAAACAACTTGAGACTTGAGAGTTAAAGAGTATCTATCATATCTTTTACTTTCATTTTTTTGTGCAGTATGAATATGAGAGGCCGGCGAGTCTCGTGTGTATCGCAATTGTATGCATACAATAGGCATTTAATCTTATCGTTAAAGGAGGAATACAACATTAAATGGATTGGTTGTATGCATACAAGTGTTTCAAGTAACTTTTGTCATAAACCAATTGACACCCTAAAGACAGAAAAGACAAAATGAACTAGTATTCTTGTTGCGTTAAGTCTGTACTTGGATGAGAGGATTTGGAGGGATAAGGGGGCGGGAAAGGGAGGGAGCCAATTTCTCTTGTTTGAATTTTAGGTTGGATGGGAAGGAAACAGAGTATTTTGCCTCTTACAAGGCTAATTAATGTCCTTCCAAGGTAAGAAGATATGGAAGGAGGATTTCCTCTTCCCCTTCCCTTCTCTCTCTTTTTCTTACCCTCTTCCCTAATTC
>JAOWBH010000027.1:165934-185098 GCA_028566215.1 Silene coronaria
TAGTAAGGCTTGAGGTAGAATCGTATCAATCTCGGTCGGGGCTTAACTGGTCTATCGAGATTATGAATTTCATCCCCTTTTATATCAGGCTCACATCTCTTTAAATTTAGAATTCTGACCAAAGTGTTAATAAGCTGTCTACCTAACGAGGGATTCCTGGGAAAGAAATCCCATTTTTAGGCTTATAGCTAGAAGTAGATCCAAGAGGAAGTACAAGATCTTAGACTGATGTGGCGAAGAAAGGAGACGAAGTCATCAACTTTATGACCTAGAAAGTCTTATCATAAAAGTATACGAAATCACATATAAAAAGAAAAAGTACCTGAAAGATCATCTTGAAAAAGGTTATGATTGCAAGTTCATTTAGTCGGTAGAATTCTTGTTCATCAGGTAGATACGATTACGCTACGCCTAAGAACTTAAGAAAGGAGAAAAATTCTTTAAGTAAAGTTCTTTCTTTGGTGCATCATATAGATTCTCATTGATAATCATAGTAGAAAGAATCATCGTATGTAAATGTCCTAGCTTTAGACAAATGTAACAAAAAAAGTATTAGCATATAATAATTGTAACGAGTGTTTTAATATAATAATGAGAGTTAGATGTACAGTAATGTACTTGATCCTTGGACTCGAATGAAGATTCTTTACAGTAGTTCTTGCGGAAGACCTGACATAAGAATTCCATTACCAGTACTGATCTTTGAGACTTTCTTGACTGACCTTAGGAAAGAATCATTCTTTGTCAAAAAGAGTCCTTTGAAAGTTTTTTAGTAATATAAATATAAAAGATAGAGAGCAAGACCAAAAAGAGAGTAAAGTCTTAAACATCCCGGAAGTCCTTTTTGAGGCTAGGACTTTAACAGCTCGCTCTTTACTCTCTATCCTCTCGCTACGGTACTACACTCTAGGGCTCCTACACTAGCTACATACTTTAGCTCACGCCTGTAGATCAAAGACAAGATATTTGAGTTATGTGGCGAAGACAGAGAGATGCAGTAGTTCCAGTCATTCCACCAGTGCACAAAGCAGATGAAGATGTCCTTGCGGAAGGAAGCGGAAGATGACTTCTTGTGTATCGTATAGTAAGAGTCATAGTCATAATCATAGTAAGAGTCGTGTTATCGATTCCCCTAGACTAATAAGCCATAAAAGGAAACTTGCTCCCAAGAATCTGACCTCCGATTGATGTGAGGAATTTAATTTCAAATTAAAAAAAGAAAAGAAGAGGGCTCGGACTTGGACATGGAAGTCTCATGCTAAGAATCAGCCTCGGGATCCAGCTTAGGTAACGATTCTATCTTAAATCTCAGAAGAGCAAGCACCCTAGGAGAATGCGCCAACCACGCTACCATGAAAAGACAGACTCCCTTTCACCTGTAACGATAAGACTAAGAAAGAAGCCCACTCTATAAGGATCCACCTGAGTAACGTAGTTTAATTTAAATAAAGTAAAGCGTATAGCACAGTCCCATTTGAAAAGGAAGCATCCACCCCACAAAAATCAGAGGCATTCGCCGCTGAAACAACAAAACGACTATTCCCGGGGGAAAGTTCGATTCAAGCAGCCGGTCCGCCTAAGAAAGCGAATTAAGCCGATGAAAATCCAGTTGTTGAAGCGGTTGAAGAAAGCCCGGGGAAAGCCTTTCATCAATCAAGAGTCTTTCGGACAGTTTTTATTTGAGCACAGTCGTTGTTTCGAGCACACGCTGAAGCACACGCAGCGGAATTCTATCCTAAAAGCATTAGATTAGATAGAGGTTGTTGACCACCTTGCCTTGGTAGGGTAGAAATTACCTTCTTTTCAAGGAAACCGTCGTTAAGGTCAATTTCAGAGACGAGAACGAGTTTTACACTTTTTTTCTCCCATGAAGCGGCTCTAGCACACCAGCTTTTCTGCCCAATATTCTTGGAAATACCCTCCTTAACTGGCATTGCATTATATGGTCGTACTTTTCTCTTCCATAGTGGGACTAAAGAAGTGGGTCTGCCTTTTCCTTTGCCCGTGTGGACTACTAAGTTAGCTTCGCTTCCCTGTTTATTGGTGAACCTGACTGACCTGACTAGGCTAAGAAAGTTAACGAGTCTACTGACTGAAGCACATGGGTTTCATTCCTTGTCTCCCAATGAAATCAAAAAATATTTTAGTATTGCATTCTTCCCAATGAAATTCACCTGTTTTGCTTGAAATGAAAGACGCGAAACGAGGCGGCAGAATGAGTCTTAGTAGCTGGGTTCCTTCCCTTACACTCGACTCTGGATCACAAACGTAATCTGGTATGCTTCTTTTTCTTGAAACTAGACCCTTTCTCTTTTTGCTTGCCTGCCCTCAATCTTCCCTGCCCCAGATCCCGATCGTGAGATTCTTTCTCCTGTGCCTGCGGAAGAGAGGCTTGTGTTCTTGAAGTCCGGGCGCTAACTGAGAGGGTAACCACGTTATCTTCCCTTGAAATTCTTCCTCCTTTACTAATTACTAAGAAATGCCTGCTCTTTATATTGGATACGGTTTCTATGTCGGAAAAGCATGGATCATAGACGGTATTTGAATGTCTGCCTTTCGTTACAAGTGCAACCTTTCTCTTTTTCTTCGCTTAATTGCACTCCTTTTGCTCAATTTGAAATCCTATACATCCGTTCAGCTTTGGAGAGAGCGTAGCCTCAAGGACCAAACCCTCCGACCCTACAGCGAGCCCGCAACCTACTAGCGATGATTATCTTTCAAAAAGAGTTTCTTTTTTCTTTTTTCTTTAAGATTGGAATTGCTTCTTTATTTAAGTCAATACATGAGAAAGGAATTCTACTGTTGTCGTCTCGGGCAAGAAGGCCAACCACTTGTTTCAACCGATTACCACTTAATTACATTACGCAAAATACCGGCTTTTGAAAAAAAAATTTCATTGAAAAATTGGTCAAAAAGGGCATTCTTAGCCTAAAATAGCATACCCAAAGAAGAGTTTACCCAATTAGTTCTTTTTCACGTCGAACAGAAAGGAAGTGGTGCGCCCTGTCTTGCTTTGGCTACTCAATGCCGCAGACACTCTCTCTCTTTCTTGTCTGATGTGTCTTTTTCCAATGCATTCTTCGCTAGAGCATTAAGAATAACAGCTATTTAGGCACATTCCGTGGCTTAAGGACGGGCATGCGAAAAACACCTATTATATCAGGATTCGCCTTTCCCCTTTACGATGCTCAGGAACGGGAATCTCTCCAAAACAAAGAGTATAAGGCCTCCTTTTATAGTAGGCTCTCTTGTCAATCGGAAACAATATACTGAGGAATAAGATTTCATTCCATCTTTCCCCTAAAAATGGGTCCCTGTAATATCCCTAAAACAGAGAGTATACGGCCTCGTAAAAACCGTCAATCGAGGATCAGTTGGCAAGTGAAATAAGAAATTTCATTCCATCTTTCGCGCTTAAAAGACCTCGGGAACTTGTTCAACAAAACAAAGAGTGTACGCCTGCGGAGTTTCCTTTACAGTTAGCAAGTGGAATAAGAAGCTTCGCTTCATCTCTCCCCTCGAAAAGGACCTGGGGAATCCCTCCAACAAAAAGAGTATATGCCCGCCTTGTATAGTAGGCTCTCTTTCCAGTCCGCAGCTAAACAGTAGAGGATATGCCACCCTGTTCCCTCTGCCAATGACTAGTCTGAGACTCCCCTTCCATGCAGTAAATACTTAGTATGCCTGCATACGGTTGAGGAGGAGCTTGGGCTTCCCCTTTTTATCTTTAAAACTGGGTGCCAATGACTGGCGTGAGAATCTTCTTTACTTGCGGTAAATACCTAGTATGCCTGCATACGTTTCATGATGAGGATATGCTGGGGCTTGTTCCCTCCGCCAACTACTAGTCTGAGACTCCCTTCATGCGACTAATGCCTGGTATTCCTGCATGCGTTTCGGAAGAATATGCCGGGGCTTGAGCTTGGGTTCGGCCCTTCCCTTCTTGCGGTAAATACTTAGTATGCCTGGATGCATTTCATGATGAGCGAGTGCAGGAACGGAGCATGTTGGTGAGCAGTTTTCCCTGCCCGTGGTACGACTCTAGCATTACTCCCCCTTCATGCGACTAATACCTGGTACGCCTGCGTGCGACTAAAGACGACTGCCCCATCTGTACCACTCTACCACTGTAAATCCCCTTTCTCCCGAGTAAACCATGATCCTTTCATGGCAGTCTGGGACTAGGATTGTGGGCTAGATGCTAGGGAATTAAATAGCATCCCTCTCCTGCAAAAGAGACTTCCTCCCCTGCTTTTCTTCCTCATCGTGCTCGCTGACGACAGCTTCTCCGCTGAATCTTCAACCGAAAAGGGAGATGCCAACTGCGCTTGTAACATCCCATTCGATCAATATCTTTAGTTCATTTCATCCAAGGCACCTGCTCCTGCTCTCCTTACGCTCGGGATTATCCTTGCAGTCTTAGGCCCGGATCTAGGGCGAGGAATCGGTGTAAACATCGAGAGCCGCCTATACAGTTGAAACGTCTACATTGGCCCTTACTGATCTATAAGAAGCTTTCTTAGTGAGCTTCTAAGGTGTTTGCCCATGAACATGAGTTCGAGTAAGAAAAGTAGCTCTTCCTTTGTGTTATTCTCCCGGAACGGACTTATCTGTCCTAAACAGTAATAGCAAGAAAAGCAGATGCATCAGCGCGGGTGTCAACAAAAGCCTTGGCTTATTAATCTCTTACTATATAAGATAGAACTGTTTGAGGGCGCTTAACCAAGGATCTAAGGAGTCACAACACAATAGACTTCTCTATAGTTACTTTCGAACATATAAACTCTTAGCCTTACACCTTATAACAAGAAGTAGCTACCAGAACTTCCACTAGCAGCCTAGGGCAAGCACTAAGACTAACTAGGGCGAACAGTAGCATGAACAGAAGCATTATAGGTGGCAGGATCGGGAACACTAGCATTAGCTGGCGCTTTAGTAGCTTATTTACATTTGAATTGTTATAACGCAGTCTTTCTCGCTAACAGGTGCTTTACCCGCAATAGATTTTATCAATTAATATAGTAAGAGAATAAGTCTCCATTTATGGCTCACTAAAATAGAAGAAAATAGCAGCTTTTACGCCCAAATCCCCAAGAAACATAACTTCTTCTTGCTCGAGCACTTCATTTCCATCTTTGTGAGACAGCCCACTTATATATCTTAAGCGAATACGTGGACTCTTACTTTAGGAAGGAGACATACACATACATATAAGATAGCCTCGTGTACTACTAAGGTGTATTCTTATACTACTATAGGACGCCGTCTTCTTCAACCATTAACTACTACTTCGCCTTCGACTGGAACGAATGTAGTTCCGTAGTGAACGAGTGAAATGCATGAAACGGGGGTATAATAAGCATGGGTAAGAACATAAGCATAGGCTGGAGTTGTCACATAAACATAATAAACGATAATATCTATAATACTATTTCGTATAAGAATTGGGAATCGATCTCCTATAGAAAGCTATACTACGGATAAGTTTACGTTAAAGAATAGGGAGTGAAGTGTACCACAATAACATAGCGTGCGAACTTGAGACCCTATTAGCTTCTTCTACATTTCAATAGACAGCTACCGCTACATGGGAAGCTAGAGATACAGCCCGGGGTACAGGCATAAAAGGAAGCAATATCGCGTGAGTGTAGAAGAGCAAATCTTAGGAGACATCATAATAAAGTTTTCAATTTCTTAATTAACTCCTATTTATCTATATAAATAAGAAAAAGGACCTCAATTGAAACGAAACAAACGAGTGCACCTAACGAGCCAGCTTATTCCTATCCTCTTGAGCGAGTGTACGCAGACGTAGCTCTTTCAGCTGCTAATGAGCTTGTTGTTACAGCCCTAGAAAATGAAAATGCAGACGCATCAATTGAAGCTCACTCAATAAGTGCAAGTCCTGTTCCTGTAGAAGTATAACCTGTCTCGCCAGCAAATGCTGCTACTTCTGCTTCAACTTCAATTGGTTCCTATTCCTCTGGAAATGCTGCTACTTGAAATTCTTCATATTCATAGAAGGGCGTTTGGAAAGGTACAAAAGCCAAGACCAGGGTACCAAGGGTACATTGATTGGTATGATTTTCCCGATCTACTAGTTTCATATCTTCCTGTTTGCACTCTAGTGCTCACCTGTTTGGTTGAACAGCCTTTATTCTATATTCTATTCTTTATTCTAGATTCTAGTTGCCCTGGCCTGAGACCAGAGATTAGTTTTGAGTGAGACCTTTCTTATTTATTCTCTTATATAATGTTTTATGAGGGTTTAAAGGCTAAGGCTCGACTTACAGTACAGGAGAGGGGCGGCGAAGCTACTCGACATGCCAGGGGAGGATATTTCTTCCTCTCAACCCAGCTCAGCACCTGCTCTTTCATCTGAAAAGCCACCGGCGCATTCTTCCGAAAAGTTCCTCAACCTCAAAGTCAAATGCACCTGCTCTTCCAAAGGAGAGGTCCAAAGGAGAGGCTCGAGTTACGGGGGTAGACTGGATTCTTATTAAGATTCTATTTTAAACTTCTCTTCTAAATTTAAATTTTTAATTTAATATAAAAAGAAAGTGAGAATGCAATTAAAAGTTAAAGCGTCAAAGAAAGTAGGATTTCTCCAACAAGAGAAAGAAACCTTAGACCCATTCTGCCGCTTCGGTATTAAGATAAGTCTCTTTCTAAGGTTAAGCGTCAGTCAAGAGTTCACGAGAAGAAAGCTAAACAAAAGCAGTTCGCCCGGCTCACGTCACGACGATTGGGCCCCAATTACCTTGTTTAAAAGACTCAAATGATCCAGTTCCAGTTCCCGCTCCGGAGACTCATACTGCGGCTCCTAATTCTATGTGCTCGGACAGATATGCTTTTTGGTTTAAAGTCTTGCCCACTCATTACGAGCTCTCGGGTCGAACCCCTATATTTTTATCGAATCGTAAGAGTTAGACATGCTTTCTCTAAAGGCAAAGAATTTCATACCTCTAACTCTAACTCAAAGTAAAAGTAAAAGGCACAGGCCTTGGTCGGGTTAAAAGCACAGGCACGGGTTAAGGTTCCCGTTGGTCTAGTAAACTACGACAAGTTTTATGATATCATCTTATTTTAGGATGTGACTGAAGCAAGCGCATTTGGGACCCATTTAAATATTTTCTTTTAGGGGAAACCGGCGCCCTTCTTAATTTAAGGCTTGGGCTTACCCTTTGAAAGTACCTGCCATCGGCATCGAAACAAACGAAGGCAGGAGACCTTTCCCTTTGAACCTTGTTCGAGAAAGCTCTAAACGATGGCACGCGAGAAGATTAAATTGAAATACCAGGTTTAATTAAAAGACTGGACTTGGGCTGGGCTTTGCAAAAGCCTTTTCTTCTAAAAAAGCATATGCATATGTTGGCGAAGTTTCCACTTATATTAAAATGCGAGTATTTCACCCTTCCCTTTATACCTTTATAAATTAGAAAGCTAGACCGTAAACAACGTAACAAGTGAAACCAATCTCAGGAATATTTATATTGGGCCCGGCTTCTGTTCCAAGGGGCGAGTAAGAGAAGACCTGCGGGGAGAGGGATTCAAAAAGATTGGAGAAAAAGACTCTGCAAATACATCAGTTTAACCTGAAATAGACTTGGCTTTAGCCGCTGAGCTGGCTTTCCAGGTAGTCTCATTATTTCACTCTATAGTAGAACGGAATCTGTCTCCTTCTCTCTTGCTATTCTCGGCCTAGAGACAAAGAACCTCTTTTGGGACCTAGTGGTGCTTTCCCCAAGACTGCTTATTCAGCATCGGCACCAACATTGGGCTTTCGAACTACTTGGGTGGTACCCTATACTTGACTTTCATGCATAAACCCGACACCGCTCTTAGCAGCTTATTGTCTGCTAGCTCTCTTAGCAGCTTCCTACGGAGAACCGTAGGCGAAAAAGGGCAGCTGAGTATGATCGAGGAGCTAACGATCAGATTATACTTGTGGTACAAACCGAGTAATCAAAGTAAACCCAAAATTAAAAATAGATTTCGAATCGTAACAAGTTGTTAGTTCTTTTGCTTTCTTTCAAAAGAATTCTTTGGCACAGCAGCATTCTATTTTTTTTTACATACAAAAAGCAGGGGCCGACTTCCAAGAAAAGTGAAAAGAAAAGCACTGTCTGATGCGCCTGCATTCTGTCCATGAGTCTTAGGTAAAAGGGTCATCAGAGGCTCGGTTATGATGAAAGACCTCGAACGCGGGTCACGAAAGAGCATCCTTTTCGAGAAGAGAGACGGGCAAATGTTATCTTTTCTATAGGTGGGCATGAGGACAAGAAGAGTCTTCTTTATAGCTGCTCAAACGCGGCACGAAGACTAGAAGGTCTTTCAGAGCATCCTTTCCAAGAAGAGAGGGCTAATGTGCTTTCCTTCTTTCTCCTATTGGGTTTGGGGCACGAGCGGAATTAAGAGCCCAGTAGTCCATGGAGTCTTCACCCGGGAATGATTCTTGAGGCCGCGCGAAAGACCCCGAAGATGAGGCCAAGCAAGATGTGCATCCAGGCATATAAAAGAAAAGGCAAGCCCCTCTTCCAAAGCAAGCATTTCTTCCTGCTCCCGTTCCCGATTAAGAGGTAGCCTGATCCCACTCACCCGAGGAAGACTCAGAGGAAGTCGTTCCAAAGCAGGGTTCAATTCGAGCAATTCAAGAAGCCTAAGCATTTGCTGATGCAGCGAGCGAAAGAGGAGCTTGACTAATTGTTGAATAGGGGCGAGTTAGATGCTTGGAAAGGAAGGCCCCTCGATATATACTGGGGGAAGATTGATCTTTCCAATGGAAGGCACCCTTTCTTCTATCCCGTGTGGAAAACAAAGATCTCGCGAAGGAAAGGCAGCAGTTCTAAAGCAAGCAGCAGTTCAAGCGGATGAGGCAGGGGCAGGAGCGTGAGCAAGAGAAGGGGAATGAGAACAAGAATTCAAGGTCAAGGAAAAGGGCGGATGCGTTGCCAAGGAAGAAGGAGCAGCAGTCCCACCAAATGAGACCAATGCAGCAGGCGTGCTTGGGGTTGGGGTTGGGGCAGGGAAGTCGGGGATGGGAATGAGGCGGCAGCCCCACTTTCATACGATTGATTGTCTTAATCACCTGCCTAAGATAAGGAAGTGGCTGGCTAAGCAAAGAAGAGGGCATAAGCAAAGAAAGCAAATCGAGCAGATGCGGGAGCAGGGTTGGCCCCATCTTTTCCAAAAGACAGGCAAGAAGTTCGATAAATGTCCATCAACAAACAAACAGTCGGGCAGGCATGCATTTCTTCCTGATGTGTGTTAACGAGCGGGCGGGGGGAATGCAACGAAATTAATGAATGCGGCGGGTGAAGGGGATGAGGAAGGGGACGCCTTGTAAGCAAAAGAATTTGAGCACACCGGATAGCCTCTTTGGTCCACGCCTTTACGAGAGAGAAGCCTTATTAAATATATGAGAAGATCATAAGCGGGAAGCTGCTTCAAATCAGAAGAAGAAAGAGAACATTTCTATATGAACAAGACTGAGTGAGATGATCCATCCTGCCCTAACCTAGGTGTATATGTATATATTAAGTAAAATTCCCGCACAAGTAACATACAGAGGGAAAAGCCCCCACTACTTATACTTATGAAGACAGCTGCTTAATAAATGCATTCTTTAAGATTTTACCAAATCCAACCAAACCAGTCAGATGATCTTTGCTTAGCTTGAATTTCCTTGCATCATTGATCCTTGCCAGGTAGCCTAGTAATCTCTTTAACTGCTTTATAATTGGAAATCTCATTAAGTGCTCCCCTTTTAAAGGTGTTCTCCCGCTCGCCTCATATCTTCCACTCATAACGATCAATCGACTTCGAACGAGACAAAGGGAATGAGTAGTCGTCCACGTAGAAGACTGTCTCTTACTTTACTTACTCTTACTTTACTGTAGGAAAGGCCCTTTTTTAATAAGCAAAATGACTGGTTCAAAAAGAAAAGTTATAAGGGAAATTGCAAGTTTTTAAGCGAAATCATAGGTTTTTCCTTAATACTTATGCTAGATGCAACTTTAAAAAATGAAATTTCATAAAATAAAAAAGAAAAGAATTTTTCTCTTTCTATTGTGATCTCTCCTAATTGGTTGAAAATCTTTTTCTCGGTTATTCAGGATGTTTACTTTAAGGAGAGGAAGAGAGGAAGCAAAGGCTGATGTGGTAGATGGCTTTCCCGAGGGAAAGGAAGAGACCGATAAGAAGTTTACAGGCTCTGCCGTCGGAAGATAAGAACTCACTTTGAATCTCTTCCTGAGGGAGATGAGTTTACTTAGAAAAAGGATCCGTTTAGCTTAAATCCCTGAATAAGAATTAGAATTCTCATGGGAAAGAAAAGCTAGGGACGCATGTGATAGGGCAGAAATAGCGTAGTCTGGACTAACCCTTACACCGGGATAAACTCTTCCCTTTAGCTGGCCAGCACCACTGGGTGTTCTATAACCTAGATAAACCTCTATCACGCCTATAACCCCTATGCTACAAAGAAGCAACTCGACTAGCGGTCGGTTTTAAGCTAAATCTATTATTTTTCCCGGTAAAATCAAATAAGTATGATTTAATTTCATTCCTCTCGCACGCTAATGAGCTTTTAAACTCCCTTTCCCTATGTTCAACCAAGCGCTTATTAGGCAAGGGAAGCAAAAGAGAAGACAGATTATAGGTTTCAAGCTACGCTCCTTTCAAGCTTTAGCTACTGGAACGTCTCTTTCAAAGCTTTGCTTTTCCTCTTTTATACAAGCTTGGAAGCATGCCTTACTTTATGAAAGGTGTCGATATCCTTCTTTTATATGATAATAGTTGACGAAGCCTAGTCCTTTAACAACACTTTCATAGAACCTCTCATTAATGGATGGGCTCGATCGAGACCTTTTTAGTTAGATAGATAGGTGGGAAAGTTCCGAGATCCTTCTTAATATTGGTAAATAACTCTTATTTATATTTTTTGATATTGCTTACCCTGTCTAATGTACCTGGGAAGCTACCTCTACTGCGGCAGCTGCAGCATTTCCAACTACAAGCGATATAGAAAGACAAAGGGAAGAAAGGGGGTGGATCCTACGAGTAGTATAGAGTAGTAGAGATGAAAAGCTCCCCCAATCCTTAATATAATATAGAAACCCTAGTAAGACGATCAAATCAAGGATCGACCATAGATCGAGGATCTAATTCACATCACATCAATTCAATCAAATACTTGAATCAAATACTTGGCCTCCTTCGACGCCATCTCCAACACCTTTAAGAATAGGGCAAAACCACCCCTTTTTCTTTCTTTTTTATTTTAGTCGTTCCTCCCCTAGAATAAGAAGGGCATTTTATTTGAAACGAGCCTAGGAAACGAGCTCTTCCATAGACCCTACTAGGTGGGATGGAATGACTGGTTGTTGCTCTGTTTAGAGGAGGGTGTGAAATTCCTATCGACTCAATCAATAAGGCTATTACAGCTGATACATGAAAAGTACATGAAAAGGTGGACGATACATATAACTATATAAAATAAAGGCTCTTCCAATCCTGTCGTATCCATCTGAGTGCTTCCAACGAGCCAGCCACCCGGTAATACTCCGTCTTTCTTGTTCATCTTTATCGGCAATGCCTTCTTCGTTCGCCCTATTATAAATATTAAAGGGTCTTGGTCAGCAAATGCTTTTACGTTCGAATTTATAGGTAGAGCATTCCTATGAGATGGACCATTTCCATCAATGGATACTGTTGATACTGTAGCTGGCCTATGAGATGGATGATCAATCCCTATTTTCATCATCATACGTAACTGCTTGTCGATCGCCCCTAACTACTAGGGCCGATCACCAGGCTCTTCTTCCCTATCTTCAAGCAACTAAGCATAAGCTTGTTTGTCAGACTCTCCTGTTCCGGTTGGTCTCAGTCTAGGCCTTTGGCGTCGCCATTAGCTACGCTCTTAAAGAAGCAAACTAAAGAAGGAAGACCAAAAGCCCTGTCCTGGAACAATGTTTCGCCGCTAAGGATAGCTGTCCTCTTCCTGAAAAGAAAGAAGGGTAAGAAAGTTACTTCATTAATCAGAGGTCTAAGACCCAGCTTCGGGCTTTAGTTTCGTCATAACTTAGCTTTCTTGACTTCAATGACTAAGAAGAGGTCTAACCTCCTTAACATTAGATTCCCAGCCATTATCTTAGGATTGGCTTAGATCTTCTAGATTCTTGGTACCGGAGATGAGATTAAACTCTTGCGCTCCGGATTGACGTTTGCGCCTGTGAGATTTAAGATAAAACTTTTTCTTCTAAGGCCCTTCCTGAGGGCTACGATTGGACTTCTCTTTTTTAGAGTGTCCCACGTGAACGAACTACAAGAAAGGCAAGAGCAAACCATACCTTAGCATCGAAATCTCATTAAAGGACCAGTTATAGCCCACCTACCATCTCTCCTGGGCTCTGACGTTGAAAAGAGTCAGTCCGTCTCTCCCTTCCCATTCCTCAGGTCTGGAAATATATTTAGATATTTAAACAATGAGTCGAGGGATCCTCCGATTCCTGTGGTTAGGGGAAAGGTCGAGCAAGGGACAAGCACAGCTCGTGATACGATCTCATATTATACACTTTACATTTACGGGAAAAGATCCCCCTTAAGCCCAAGCCAGGGCATTTGTTTGAAACCCCAATTCAAAATTAAAGTCTTTTTTTCTAGCGTGTTACCTTGCAAAAATAACCCGCCTTCGTTCCATGATTGATGTCTTGCCCAGGGAATTGCCCTATCCTAACATAGGCTTACACTATTCTCCTTATTATCCAGAATGCAGTGCGGTTAAGGATGGGTTTCAAATAGATTGATTGGGTGGAATAGTTCCCAGATGGCCTGCTTCTATTATAGTATATAGGCAAGCAAATTAATCTCTCTATTCTATATTTTATGTTTCATCCTTAAGAGCGGGATGCGCCTTAGGATGGCTTTCCCTTTGCCCGGGTGGAATGGTATGTGAGCTAAGATCTTTATTTAAGATTAGACTCTCGTTCGATTGATCATAATGTTATTGAGTATGGGTTCGCCTTTCCCTGACTGACGGAAAAGCAAGTGAGGTCCTCTCTTTGCTGATGGAGCGAGCAGGGGAACGACTGCCTGGGCTAGAGCTTTCGTCTTAAAAAGAAAGAAGGCGTCGTCTAATGAAGCAAGTGCACGAAGATCCTCGAATGCCTTGTGAATAGGTCTTGGATTTCATCTTTCCTGTATAGAAATTAAGGCTTGTGAAAAGAGATTCCCTCTCTAATGGAGGGATGAATGCCTACTAATAAAGTAAAGAAATTTCCTCAAGGGCTCGTCCTGACTAAACACGAGTAGGAACGGGAGGAATGAAATGGCTCGAGGTAATCTGAGAGGAATGGCTGGCGTGAGAGACTCCCCTCATGTGACTGGGGATGACGGGTAGCGTTTGAGGATACGTTGTGGCTTGTGATAAGGCTTGGTCGCGTGGAAAGGTTTTGTGATGGATGAGACTGGCTGCACCTATTCCTATTGCTTGCCACGTACGTCAGTAGTTTCGACCCAACATCACCTTTATAAGACAGGTATTTTCCACATTAAAAGTATTTCATCCCCTGGCTAGCATAGCAAGGGAAGTACGGGGCATAGGCCTCATAAACGTAACATCCTACTCGCTACATACTTCCGCCAACATCCAACCAACTCCTTACTTCACTCGCTAACATGCTCGCCAACACACCCAAACCTCATGAAACCTGTCTCGCCGGCGTAACCCAGCACCTGAGATTGGTTTCGCGTCTTTGTTTTGAGAATGCCTTTCGACCTTTTCTAAGCGCATACTTTCCTTTGAAAAAAGCAAGGGAATTTGGGACCAAGAACATATGCATATGCCAAAGGAAAGGTTCCTGTAAGAGGAGGTTCATCTCGGGCAAGCCCAGCTACTTACTAATAATAATAAGAATATATTTTAATAACGGAATCGCTCGTACAATAAAGCAATCACGCGAACTTTTGAATTGAGATTCACTATTAAAATAGGAGAACAGGCGAAACCACTCCTACATTATGCCCGTTCATTTCGGAACTAGACTTAACTGCAAGGCAAGGGTTCGACAAGAAGACAACCCTTTACGGAATACAGAAGAAGGGTCCAAAAAAGAAAGAAGTTGTTTAACTAGATCCAGATCAAGTCACAGAATCAGTATTGGAACAAGCCGATTCAGAACACGAATCGGTCTCAGTACAAGTATCAGATCACGACCCACAACTAAAAAAAAAAAGAACTCCCAGAAGGAGACGAAGTCAAATAAAAAGATGGTGACGGATCCTCTGTTGGCGGAGTCTCAGCCCATGAAGAAGATCAAAAAGAAGTATCCAACTAAGTCGACGAAGTTCCAGTCGTCCATTCAAAAGGGATAGCGGGTTGAGTTACATAAGAAGAAGGAACAGTCCCAGATGAGGCTTTTTACGCAACGGATGTACCAGATGAAGCAGCTGCGGCTTTTGCAGGCGGTGGATACGAGGGGTCCCATTCTATATACACCTGGAAGCTTTATCCTTACACTTTTGCTTTTTGGGATCCTACTTTCACTTTCACTTTAAAGAAAGATTTAAAAAGGCAAGGAGCGACTCCCGATCAAATGCAGCAGTTGCTGGCTCACCCGGTACGCATACCGTTGATAGCCGGCTCACCCAACTCGGCCTCTTCAAAAAAGAAATGCGAAATAGATTCGATAGTTCGGTAGTTGACTTCAGATTTAAGGGCCAAAGCATCCTCTTATTAGAGAGCAAACCCCAATCAATGGGCTAATTTCAAGATCCTGAACAACTATAAGAAGACGAGGGCGATGCGGGACCAGAAGAAGCATACCAATAAGTTCTACCGGATCCTGATAAGGCCAAGTAGCAGCGGTTGAAGTTCCAGACGAAGGCCAGTTGGAACAAGCCTCAGAATCGGAAGATGAAGCGGCGGATGCCGGAGTTGAGGCCAATGAAGCAGTTTCATCAGCAGCAGCCTCATCAGAAGCTAGATCAGCTGGAGTCTCAGCAGATCCCGAACAAGCGGAGACGTGTCATCCTTAGAACTAGAAGATGAAGAAAAGGAAGTCGATTCAGAAGATGATGCTTTGGATGCAGCTTTTGAAGATAGTGGAAGGAGTGGAACTGAGTCGGGTATCGGTTCCCTTTTAAATAGATATATATGCATTGTTCCCTTTCTTATAGACCAGAAATCCTACCCTTTACTAGGGACCACCTACCTTAACTTCTCTTATAGGTACCGAAGTTGGGTATCCGTTAGACAAGGAGTTCTAGGAGAAGTAAAAGCATTTGGTGGTAAAGCGGCGGATGCTGGAGTTGATGAGGCTTTTTACGCAATTTCAGCCAACGGAGCAGTTTCATCAGCAGCTTTTGATGATGTTGGAAAGAGGTATCTCTATATATTATATAAAGGAGCTTTATCCTTACGACCCCGCCCCTTTTTGTTTTTGAAAAGTCTTTTACGGAAAAGGGCCAATGAGAACGGGACGCTACTCTTGGTATGTTCTTTGAGTTCGAGTTCCATTTGCCCAGCCTTTTCTCTTAAAACAAGTCCCAGTAGATAGAGTCAGCAAAAGGAAAGAAGTGTCAGACCAAGAAGTGTCAGACCAAAAAGTGTCAGACCAAAAAGTCCCATAAAAGTCAAAATCTGAAGACGGAGTCGATTCAGTCCCAGACAAAGAAAAAGAAGAAGGGGCAGATACAGGATGATGCCGGGAAGAAGGGTCCCATTCTATATCTATATACACCTTAATATACACTTACACTTGACTTCCCCGCTTTAGGTCCTACTCTGTCTGTCTCAGAAGATCCGAAGATAGGTGCCGCGCTCATTAGAGAGAGGACCGAGCATTGGAGTCAGATCCTTATCTGCCTCATGCACTAAAGGCTCCGCGTCTTACTAAGAAAAAGCAAAAGGGGATTCTTGCTTATAAATTAAATTAAAATGTGCCGGGGTGAAACCGTGTCTAGTCCAACAAACGAAGGCACAACTCTAGCACCACTCTCCCTTGCTCGAAACGACTCTCCCGTACCGGTTCTGTCGACCACAGCTTATAAAGAGAGTGCATCCGCAGCATTCCCTGCTTTAGTTTAGGTCCTAGACTGGCCTGGAAAAGAAAGGTAGAAAATAAGGGTACCTTTCTTTCCACGATCAGCATCAGCTTCTGGATCAGCATCCGCTACTGCTACGCCTACTGCTGCTATGTCCGGTAAATCATCCGTCTCAGCTAAAGCTTCCCTTGTTGATTTTTTTTTATCTTTTTTCTCTGGAAAGACTCCGTATGACTCTTCTCTATTGTGGACGAGCCTCTTGTATTATGTACTAGACGGTTCCCCTACCCCTACTGGTACTGTAGTAGAGGGTTCCCCTTTGCTTTTCCTATGGAACAAGGGGGTAGCTGGGGATAGATGTTCTTGCTCTGGCTGGAAAGAAAGAAGTAAACTTCTCCTTAATCTTGTCTTGTAATGCGAGTAGCTTTCCTACTCGTTAGTTACGCCCGTCTTTCTTTATTCTGTCTATTGCTGTGGAAAGGTACCAAGGCGGGGAGGGTCCCCATTAGTAGTATGATTACAAGTATGATTTTAGGCCCCCCACCACCAGCTAAAGCTTCTGTTGAAACTGGAGCTACCGCGTTGACTTCTCCCGGGTCTTCC
The DNA here is from genome assembly GCA_028566215.1 of Silene coronaria. Classification (NCBI taxonomy): domain Eukaryota; kingdom Viridiplantae; phylum Streptophyta; class Magnoliopsida; order Caryophyllales; family Caryophyllaceae; genus Silene; species Silene coronaria. The sequence goes on from JAOWBH010000027.1 coordinate 182,582, forward strand.
TCAGGCAATCATCCCACAAGCCTCACCTTGGTGGAACAGAGCTCCAACCCAACTACTTAACATTAAAACAAGTAACTAAGTTACTGATATGCATTCTGGGGAGTCAGTGTACCACTCCTGTTAACCGGCCCTACTCTTCTATATATTAATTATTAAAGTTTATTCTCTAGTAGAAAGCTACTTTACCTGCTTCGCTTGTTAGTGATTAGAAGAGCTTCTTCTTTCTTGCTCCATTAGGATTAGACACATACGTATCCTTCATTCCGCCCACTGACAACCGTTTGATTTGATAATGGGACCGTGCTCCACAAAAGAAAGATGCGAGAGATGATCAGACTTGCTTTTAAAGACAATTCCGAGGGCTATAATGAAAAATCATAGGCAAATTCAAATTAAGGGTATTTATAGGCTCGAACGAATGTGAGCGGAGAGGTGGGGAAGGAGACTAATCGGGAAAGGATAAGGGCATTCAAACGACCGCCATGTTCAGTCAAGCGATCTACTTGTATCCTGTTGCAAGGGCTTCACTCCTCTCCTTATATCGAGTCTTTCATTCCTCAACATCCGCTTCTCACACCCCTATGAAGGTCCTATACCTACCATTAAGAATGTTTTCGAGCGGCCTTGGTCTTTGAGTTTGCCGGGCACTTCTTAACCACGAAAGATAAGAGTAAAAGCTTATAGACTCGGCTCCTGAGGATGTAGTTTGTGCCTTTCTTCCCTGAATGCCTAATCTCCTAGTGGGACTTGAGCTTTTCTTCCTAGGAAATCCACGAATCGTTAATCCGACTAGGCACGCTGTATGAGAGTACCTCTCTTGACATTTGAAGCTGGGCTTGCGCTCCTCTAATCTTCTTATCTTATGATCTACCCTTCTATATCCACAGCTATAGTACAAAGGTAAAGAGTCGGGGCCCAGTTATCGCGCATCGGTCTGGAATTCTTAGTATCTTCTTGCTCCCTATTAAGGAGCAACTAAATACATTTACAAACGTCTTCGCGGCTAGGCTGCTCTTTATTGATTTATTTTACGAAATTATCCGCTCCGATTTGCGCCGTATGGAATGAAAGTGCTAAGTGGTTCAGAATCATGGCCCAGTTTCTTTGGAAGCTGTCCTCTCAAAGGGAGAGCGCGCGCCAGCGTAATAAGTTACACGAAGTAAGTCCCAATTAAAGAGAAAAAACAAGAGTATGCTGCTTGAGGACTTGACTCGTAGTAAACAGTCTTCCTTGTTCCGAGCTTTATATTATAAAAGAAGGGCATTTGTTTTGAGCTTATTCCAAAAATTAAACCATCGCACACATATAATAAATATAAGAATGACTTCTATAATATAGTCATTATTTGAATTTGATCTTGGCTCAGAAAAAAGAAGAGCTATATGCTTAAGACTCTTCCTATCTGATCTTGTCTTATCTAATTAACTTATTAAACTTAATTATCAATTTTATTTAAGTTAGTACGACCAAAGGCCCGCTTATTATAAGGGAAGGGCTGGTAGGCTGAGTTGACCTTTTTAGGTCTCTCTATATAGGCCGCTCCGAGGTTCGAAAGCAAGAATAAAATTGATAATCGACTTTAATAAGAATTTTCACTTAGCGGGACATCTAACTAGAATTTTCTCGAGGTTGGCTCAGAATCATTCCCAGAGGTCAGAATTCTGAAACCTTGATCTTTTGCTGGTATCTTTTATGAGGAAAGCTCTTTTGAAAAGGCCATTGTCTTATGTATTAGGTTTTCATGGTTCGAGTGCTTTTCTTGAAAAAAGAATAGAATCAAAATTCAATGAAATTATATAACTTATAAAATATAATATATTTTTCCGGATGCCCTTGATAGAAAGCTCAGAAAAAATGCTGGCTATATGCTTAACAACTAAACTGTTATCGTATGAAAGATGAATGCCTTTTCCCGCTTCTTTTCTTGTCTAATTAATCAAAGTCTTTTTTTTTTCTTTTCCTAAAATTTATAATTTAATTATAATGTTTTTTTCTTTTTTTCGTCGAGATTGGGTTGGTCTTCAGTGTACTTTCGTACAAGATCGAAAAGAATGCATTGGATGGATGCCCGGGCATTGAGAAGGAAGGACGCTTGAAGAGGCGAAAGGCCATGGGGAGATACCGTCTGTGATCCATGGATCTCCGATCGGGAAACCGTATCCAAGCTCCGTGGCTAGTCTGCGCTCTTTGGACTTTTCAAACTTAGCGAACTGAAACATCTGAGTAGCTAAAGGAAGGGAAATCAACCGAGACCCCGTTAGTAGCGGCGAGCGAGAGCGGATTGGGGGTTTGAAGAAAAACAAACACGAAGAAAAACCTAATCAAATAAAAGTGTTCACTTCTTTTTCGCCAGGTTTCATTCGATTTGTTGTGGATTGGATGATGGAAAAACCAGCAAGCTACGGCTGAAAAGCTTAGTAAGCTTTCAAGCCACTTACGCCTCTTTTATATTTATATTATAGGCGTAAGGGCGCAGGGAACTGTAATTGTGAAAAGGTTGGAAGATCTGGCCAAAGA
>JAOWBH010000027.1:205773-217256 GCA_028566215.1 Silene coronaria
CAAACAAGCTTGTCTTCAGCGGAGACGAATCTCCTACACCGTGGAAATCGACCCCAACAGTCCAAAGACCAACAACCCAAAGAACCAAGTAAGCTGATAAAAAAGACTAGAAAGCTCCTCTCAACCAAACTCCCAGCCAAAAACCACGAACGTACACCAGGACTACAACAAGGGCTCTAACAGTAGGAGATTATTAAAACATAAAAACAAGACAAATAATTAACTTGCGATAACATTAATTAAAATTAAACCACCACCTCCGGACCAGCCATCCTCACCGGAGACCAACTCATGCCAACTCCAACCCACGCAATCCAAAAGAAAGACAATTACACCTATATTCACTAACCCAATAAAGAAAAGAACCTTGCGATCAAAGCCCGACAAAACCCCCCAAAATACCATCCAACCAAGCAGGAGCCATCGTGTACCCAAAGACACGAAAACAACAGACTCATCCAAAAAAGACATGGCCCACCAGGAAACCAACAACAACAACAGACACCTGTTTCACCAAACGACACCTCCCAGGACCACCGCCTTACATGCAACAAGACCAAACAAAGGGACGACACTGACAGACACTAATGGCACTGGAATTGGAGCCAAAAAGTGGGGGGAAAGAGGGGATCACCAAAGGCCCAAAACACCGCCACATAGGACAACAACGACGCGACCAAACTCGAAAAGCTCAACCATACAAACAGATTAAAAAAAAACAAGAGGATCCAAACCAGGGGTGGGGGGAAAAGGGGATCACCCCTGAGTTGCATGCAAGGACATCAGTGACAGGACAAGGGATCAGAGGGACAGGAACTTCATTGAGATGGCCCACCCATCACCATCCATCAGCTTAACAGCACAACAAAACCCAGAACATCGGAGAGTCGTAAAAACTAAAAAGAAGATACACCTTTAAAGAACACATAAGGCCAACTTGAGTAATCATTACGGAAAAGAAAAAATAATGAAACCCAAGTGTCAAATATGTAGTATTTGGGTACACGGACTAAAGAAACGTCAATGCATGGAATCATTTTTTGCATCTCAGGACAATAATAATGAATTTTGAGTGAAGAATTGCCGGTAAAACGATTTTGAATTGGATTAGTGAAAATTGGGGTAATTAAAAGAGATGGGATTGAGAGAGATCATCGCCGGAGATAGGCCAGAACGGCCTCATCTCCGGCGACGGAGCAGGTAGAGAAGGGCCGGTGAGGGGGTGGGGAAGATGGAGGCTACAAAGAAATTTAATTGGGTTTGTTTTAGAGAGAGGATGGAGAGAAAACGTTTAGAGAGAGAGTTTTGAAATAACGATATTTAGAATATAATAATTACGGTATCATTATATATGTATATATACTTCTCATAATGTAATAATATACAGTTTTATCTCTCTCTACTATTCTCTATTGTCTTTATTTCACAATTTTTTTTTTTGAAAAATCTAAATATAGCGTTACATTCCAGTATCATGGCTCATTTCGCCATACTTAACTGCTAGGTACAACATAAAACATAACAAAGTAAGACGGAGAAATCCAACCAGTCAAAGAACCAAAATTCCAAGGAATTGAGATCAGTATCTCCTGTGATTCAGATTCTTTAATACAAAAGATGCTTAATGTGTAAAGACTGATCTATGATTAGTACTTGTCCACAGTACTAATCCGACGAATTTAATACGGAGTACAAAAGATGCTTAAAAAAAGTGATTATATCCAAAGTTATGAGCAATAATTGAGCTCAAAATAAACAAAAAAAATGCTGTAGTAATCAGATGTTGACACAAAGTTTGTTCAGGACAAATTGTGATGACAGCAGATAAAAGATAAAATTTACAAGCAACCAAAGAGAAAAGCATGAAACATCAAGGTAAGTTGAAAGCAAGTCTTGTTTGACATAAAGCAGCCTTTCTATACCGAGATAATCAGCTATCTTTTCAATGTTTGGGAAATTCAGGCACTTTAGTACATGGTATTGAATCGTGGTTATGGTAGTAAATCGTGACAGTGTACTAATACAGGAAGGACTACGGCAAACTTTTCCGCAACTTAGATACTATACAGCGATACAGACCATTATAGTAGTATCAGTTTAGGATGGGTCGTGTTTGTCAAATATTGGTCATTTACCGGTCATGTATGTTAAATATCCGCAGTAATAGCCAACTAGCGACTATTTTTAGGTATCGGAAAATATTGATGCTGTAAGTTGGAAAACCATCTGTGTGTTGAAGTTTCAGAAAATATAATACTAATCACATTCAGTAGGAGACCTTGGATATGGTTAAAAAAACACTTGACTAATTTGGAAGCGGCAACTTCATGGCATGATCCTGAGTTCTGGGTTGCAGTGTTGGAGCTATTAGGCTGGACACAGTCGCTTGGTTGGGGGAAAGTGATAAGTATTAACAACAAAGCTTATCGAAAGACACATTTCGTTTTATTAGTAGTCGTAAACGACAACATTAACCTAGTATATTAAGGGCTCCCACGAGCAGGGTGGGGTGAGGAGAACAGGTATCCGAGGTACAGCTTTACCTCTATGCTAAGCGCTAATACAAGGATGACGGTTTTCGGATGACCCTAAATCAGGAATTGCATCAAATGACAGCTACTTCACAATAAAAAGAAGTGCAACCTAATATTACATAAACTCAGTACTCCAGGGCAAAAGAAGCTTGTAACTATCTCAATTCCTCGACTGTTATACAGAGATAATGACTGGATTTCAAGTCATCATGTTACGATCACAAAACTGCATCATGCAGCCAGTCATGCTCACTGCTCAAGATACTTAAAATCTAATACACCTTTCCCTTGCTAGGAGTATACAGAAACTAACCTAGATAGGGAATTCATTATCACAAGCCTCATTTAAAAGTGTCTAAATCCTAAGACTACTGCATAAGAACAAAATAAAACAATCAACAAAACTTCAAAACTCAACTGAAACATGACAGTAACTGAAGTCGAACGAATGTTAGGGAGTAGAAAAGAGAGATGTTTCCGATGAAAACAAGAATTGAAGAGTGACGGCAATGATCTTATTAAGAATAATGAATCCAAACAAAACAGCAGAAGCCTCCCAACATGATTATAAATTGGAGGCTTAAGCTATGGTAAAAAATCTTGTCCAAAACACTCACATTATACAAATTTAAGAAGGCAATGAATTCCAAATCAAAAGCATATATACTCCACCTGTTTACTCTCACTGTACAGGTCGAGAAATAGAAGCATCGATCCTGCAACATGGTAAACTCTAGCACAACCCCTTTCAAAAATGCAACCCTAGTACAAATCTAATATATATGTTACCAGGGTTAGGATCGTTGTTTTCCGTATAGGTTGGAGTATACAATCTTAGTCCTATGGACCAGAATTGAGGTCATAATAATGGCGATAATGCAGAGTCCACCCATGATCATGGAAGTAAGGAAGAAACATATCGAACCTTCACACTTGGGTGGCTCATCCACCCCTAGCATACCACCGAGGATGGAACCAAGAGGAGGATGGCGTTGATTAGCTTGCTTCTCTGCTTCTCGATCATAGATGCTACTCGCAATAAGGCCTGAGAAGACGAGTGAGCCGGCGGGATTTGCTAAGGTAAGGAAATTATATAATGATCCAAAATTTCTTAAGCCAAAGAGCTCGGAGGCAGTGGCTGGACCCACTGCCCAATGTGCTCCATATCCAAGCCCAATCAACAAAGTTCCAATATACATTGCACCAGGCAATCCCAGGCCAATACAAATGTGTCCTGCAGCCATTATGCCTTGAGCTATAGCCATTGCCACCGGCCTTGGATAAGCATAGTCCCTACGAAAACAAAGTCGAGAAATAAGAACACTTACAGCAACATACCCCATTGTCTCAATGACTCACGCTTCTGATGACGTAAAGAAGGTCCAGTGTAAAGTCTTATCCAAGTGTCAAAAACAAACACAAAGAGGTTGTTTCCGAATGACCCTTTATGAAAATTGTCATAATAAGCATCAACATTATGCTACTTGACTATACAAGAAGCACATGGAGTTTAGTGACCTATTGCTTCATTTTTATCATATAATATTGCAAAGTTGACGCATACGGAGTTTTTGGCCCTGGAAATGAAAACAGAGAAATTAATATGAAAAATGAGGTAAAATTTAGGTGAATGAGAGTTATACCTGACAACAATTTCAGATAAGTAACCTCCTCCAACACGACCAAGGAAATTCCAAATACTAATCATTGATACAAATATATGAGTATTATCATAGCCTAAAGATTGGCTCATCTGACCAAGATTGTCAATAACGGTCAAACCCGACCCAGAAGCCAGCATGAAAGGGCAAAACATTAGCCAAAAGTCAGCCTTGATCAGGGCCTGTGCTAATGTGAAATCCTCCCCTCTATGAGGACCTCGTCTCCTCTTGACCCTCACTGCTCCTTCTGCTGCTGCTTGTGCTACCTTCACTTGCAATTGGGCGATTCTTTTTCTCCTTTCCGAAGCCGGAAGCAAGTCAACATCCTTTGGCTTCTCATCTTCGACCTCACTAAAGAAAACCTCGCCATCAGATTCTGCGGCTTTTGACGTCTCCTCTTTGCGAGACTCTGGCAGAAGAGCCTCCTCGACTGATAACCTTGGTTCTTCTCTGAAAGCCAAGGATACGGGAACTCCTAAAGGGGCCAACAGTATTGTGAATAAGATGACAGTGAATACTATGATAAGAGTATGGCTGACGTCAATCAGATCTTCAACAAGCATGACACCCATAAGGTAAGCAGCTATCACAAGGCAAGCACTGTAGACAAATGAGAAACTTGCCCCGTCAGACGGACGGATTTGTCTGTGACCTTTGACAGGTCTTATGAAGAACATTAAGGCAATGACTACCATTGTAGGCCCAACTGCTATCATGAAGACAAGTGATGCATGGTCAGGGCTGTGAATGAGAGTATAAATTTGGGTCAAAATTGCCCCACTTAAGCCAGCAAATCCCTTCAAGATGCCAACAATTGGACCTCGGCTTTTGGGAAAGTTCTGCACGCAAGAGACAAGAGCAGCTGTATTCCAGTATGTTTCTCCATTCGTTCCGATAAATATAAGCAAACACATCTGCAAATGAATGCAAATGAAAAATATTAGCTCATCTGGCTTTGAAGTTTGAACCGTGCTGTACTGTTAGTACGCGTTTAAATAATTTGCTTAATTAGAGCAGAAACACTTTGACAGGCCAATCATGAAGACGGTATCTTTGGAGAGAACAGAACATCAGCATGTATTTAAAACCTTAAAGATGAATCTGAGTGACATACAGAAAACTGTAGTAACATTCCTTCAACAAGGATCTAGGAAGTAGAAATTACATAGAGAAGGCATACTGCTGCTTGTAACAGCGACATGCTTAGAAAAGGATATAAGATCCTCAATGAATTCTAACAATTTGCTACTGAGTACATCAGAAGATAATGATTCAAACAAGACGACAGCTTCCACAAACCCAACAAAGATATCAGTAAAACTAAACCCTCTCATAGAGAAACAACCAAACTCCTAACCCCAAGAGGAGCAACACCTTCCACCAATCACCTCGAAAAGGATTGGTGAATTAAATTGATCAGCAAATTCACAGATTTGATATTGCACAACCCAACAAAATCATTAACCCAATCAATTGAAAAACCGACATCGATCAATCATTCATCAGGAAACTAATCATCCATGAGTCCAAAGTTGACTTCTGAATACATGATACAAAAAAAGAACCAATGCCAGAACCACATATCCCTAATCCCAAACTACTCTGAGGTCTGCTAACATGAATTATCACTTGAAACCGTCAAGACGATAACCAAACTTACCTAACATAACAAAAAAACTACATTAATCATAGTAGACAAGCTCTACACATCAAATAATCAATAAACAAAAAAATCCACACAAGCACAAATACAGCAATCATACTCAAAATCGCATCGACCCGACTATAAACCCCCACAGTCCTATTCATTTCTTTACATTTGATTAAAATACTCCTCGCTCTATTAAAAAAAAAAACAAGACAAAGGGGATGATCACTCAATCTATAGACCTCAGAAATGAATCCACAAAATCACAAACACATCAATCTAACTCAAATCCTCAAAAATGCATCAATGATCAATCCCACTCATCCTACTCATTTGTTCACCTTTGATTAAAACCCGTCTTACAAAGACTAAAAAAAAAGTAAACAAATGATCGAAACGGAAAAGTAGAAAACTTACAGCCCACAAAGGCAAAGGAGGAGCTCTACCAGTAATAATAAGCCAAACCCAACCATGACCAATTAAATTCATAAGAGCGCCAACCAAAAGAGCAGCCCATAATGGTAAAACTTCACAAACATAACCAGTTAAAAACCCAACACTATCACCTAAATCTTTAGCAACACCTAATCTTGCTACTTGTCTTTGATTATAATTTAAATTTGTTTTAATTACTGGTGATATACTCCCAAACATATACCCAATTCCTGCACATGATTGTATCCATATTGCTGCTACAAATACTAACCATCTATTATTTATAAATGATTTTAATCTCTCATTTTTCAACATTTTTTCTTGATTTTTTTTTGTTGGGTTTTTGTTATTTTATGTAAAGATCAAAACTTTATTGAATTTTGGTGTAAAAATGGTGTATGGAATGGATTAATGAGCCAAAAAAATGTTTTTTTGTTTTAGTTTATGCTAAATCTGTGGAGATTTAAAAAGAGCACGAGACACGAGGGAGTGGAGGGGATTAATGGGATGAGCTGGTTGTTTAGTCGTTCGTTTATGATTAAAATTGTGCATTTTTAAAACGACAGCTACGGTTGAAGGACACTCATGATTAAGTTTCAATTGCAAAATTCCTATTGAGTTGGAATGTTGGATTGCTCTTAAAGTGAGCGAGAGTGAGTATATCCGTCTTAAAATTATAACAAAATAATAAAATATTTTTATTTTGAGATTTGAAGCAGAAATTTTATTGTATTTTTGTTAGTTTCAAAGTATTCAACTCAATGTTGTTAGAATCGGAATCTTATTTTGGATCGAATCGGTAGGATCGGATCGTAAAATCGTAAGATCCTACACATTTACTAAAATACATAATTGTGTTATCAAAATATGATAAAAATGTCAGACCTCATTTGGTTGCCATACGAGAATTAATTTCCCATGATTTTACAAAACACATGAATTGGCCAATTCATGTGAATTGTCCAAAACTCGTTGGTTGACATGCGAGAGTTGAATTGACACAAGAGTTTCTAACTACCTAGGGGGCTAAATAATTAAACTCCCCCATTATGGAAGAGTTTGCGATTCATGAGAAAAAAAAAATCCCATGATTTGGAGTAACCAAACATCTCCCAATTTTCCAAATCATGGGATTTTCCAATTCACCAATTTTTATCAGGGCAACCAAACGAGGACTCAGTTTATATCTCAAAACACTATTTTCTTATCATTTGGCCATATATTGTTCCAATTTATAGTAATTTTCTATCTTAAAGTCATAAATAAACATTTAGTAATCGAAAAATTTGACATGTTAATAATGTAGGATCGGATCAGATCGTATAATCGTAGGATCGTAGAATCGGGTTAAGAATTTACTTTAAAAAAATTCGAGGCAAGTTGAATCGTAAGATCCTGCAAAATTAAGATCCTACCTAGGATCGGGATCGGTCACCATTTTTTGAATCATGAAATCGTAAGATCTTACGATCTGGATCGGGAGTTCATCAACAATAATTCAACTTTTGTCTCATTTACATGTTTAACTTGTTTTAACTGTAAAAAAAACTTATGTTCATTTTGTCTTACTTTTGTCGCCCGATATATTACACACGATCGCAGGTGTGTCCATACATGATTTCCTTACTCCAACATCTTTTCGGTATGTATCCTATAAGCACTTAGATCAACGGGTAAGACTTAAGAGGTTGCTGTAACCTAACGTGAGGAGTTTTTTTTTACATAATTATTATGTAATAGAAATTCTTATTTAAGACGATATATCTGCTTTAAACTTAAAAATAGTTAAAACAATGAAAATGAGTTAAAAGGATAATTATTTAGAGAATAACAAAAAAACGTATCTCATTCTATTCCTTAAAACTTTAGAAAATGTAATTTAATTTGTTTAATCTTAAAATGGATAATATTATTTTAAGAAAAAACAAATATTGCCGTTAAAAAAGAGGCCAACAATGAGCATGAACACAAATTCTCATTTGTGACGGGTCAAATATTACTCATTTTAGTAGGTAAAGACAAATAATTTGTAATTCCCTAGACTTGTCTTATCTACACAAGTGAAAGATACTTAACCCGTCATAAGCTTGTGACGGATATCCGTCACAACTCACAAAAGAGACTTGGGGTATGAATATTGAAAAAGATGGTATGATAATGCAGAAAAATCAAATCATAGGACATCCTGAGCACAATGTAAAGAGGATATGTCATGCATCATTGAAAATTTATCAAAGCTTAGGTGTACATGAGTTTTTTTTAGGTAAATAAAAATTCCAACTTAGTTGGGCGGCTTTCTCTTATACACTTTCTCTTCATTGTCACTATCCATGACTCATCTTTTATGTATTTTTCCTTGTTTATTTGATGGTGAAAAATCAAAGAAGTACTTACTCCACATGATCATACTCTAAAATAATTAAGAATCATATTATTAATTTATGTCAATGTCATCAAAATTTCTTACAAAGTGGGCTATTTATTTATGTCAATGTCATCTAAATTTCTACAAAGTGTGCTATTTATTTATGTCAATGTCATCTAAATTTCTACAAAGTGTGCAAGGTTAATTATTGAATAATCAATGTTAGTGTCATGTTGTAAGGTTGTAGCTAATATATAATTATATAGCCTACGTAGGTCTTAGAGATACTGATAGATACCGAGTATACGGTAAAAGTTTGGTAAAGTCTGATTAGGTGGTCACTTTATAGTTTAATAGAGTTGAAAAAAAAAATCTTAGGCTAACTTTTACTTTCCCGAATATATCAGGTAAGTCATTTAAGAGTGACAAACTCAAAATCTAAAAGGCATAGCCTCATGGCTCATACGGTCTTACCACAAGATTGCTCTTTGCGAGACTTGAGCCTAAGGCTATTTGAGAATTTCATCCAAATTTTAACCATTATACTACATCCTTACTTTGTTATATTAAGAGTTTACAAATTATAATATGTTGTATCTAGACACACTAGAACCACGATGCTACTCCACATCATCTCATGCACCATCAACATATCACACCTCGCAGTCTCAAGCCAAACTCTTAGCTTTGATACCACTTATTAAGCCTTCTGCACAAGACTTACAAAAGTAGGGGTAAGAAACACTCCCACAAGCAATATAAGAAAAGTAACCCATTTACTTATGAATATATACAACAATGGAAAACCCCAAAATCCTCGAGAACAACCTTAGACTGAGTTTATCCACGTCTGAGCAAAGGGTCGGAGACTCATATTTTAGTATGATTTGACTGAGACTATGGATAAAGTAGATGGTACTGTAGCAAAGTCTTAAAGTGGATCTTGAGTTTTCAAGACCCAACTTGAGACTATGAATAGTAATTTGTACGTAGCCGTGACCAACCTTAACCGTGAGTTAAGTTTGGGGTCTAAACTTTCCATTTTTTTTGCAATAAGGACTTGAATTTTTTCTGGTTAGTAAGAGGGACTTATAACTAACGGAAGTTACATATAGTATATGACTGCTAAAAGTAGCTGACAAATGAATTGACTTCAAATTCTATCAAATGTGCAGCATATTTATTTGGCTCAATACTTCCCTTTATTTAAAATTGTATTTATCCTTATTTTCAATAAAAAAAATTAGTCCCTCTTGTGACGGGTATATCCGTCATAGGCATATGACGGGTCAAGTAGCATCAAGTTGGTAAGGATAAAAAGATATTTTAATTTCTATGATCATCATCGATCATAGAGAGCCCTTTTACCATTCTGTATAAATGGGTTATTCTATTTATAAAATTTTGCGGAGACAGGATTTGAACCCGTGACCTCAAGGTTATGAGCCTTGCGAGCTACCAAGCTGCTCTGCCCCGCGCTGAAGAAAAGAACTGGGAACATGAGACAAAAGTAAGAATGTCTAGGAGTCATAAATAGCTTGTCTACATAAGACAAAAGTATGAATGTCTAGGAATTATAAATAGCTTGTCTTTATCTACCCAGGTGAGTTTTATTTGATTTATCACAAAAATGTTACGGATATTGTCCGTCACAAATGAGAATTTGTGTTTAACAAATTACTCCAAATATTTTATTAAAATTATTTCATTGCAAATATTTTTTCTACGAGTATTATTCTTTCAACCATATTAATTATTTATAATTTTTAAATCAGACTAATAATTTAATTTAAATATTAAAACAACCGTTATTTTTCCAAAAGATTGTCTTATGCAAATTTGTCTCAGACGAAGGTACTAAACTCAACTAAAGACCCAATTAAAATAATGTAAAAGATCTGCTTTACAAACTTTTGTGCAAATCCGCCTTATAAAATAAGTTGTACTAAAAGAATTCTATTCTCAATCTTACGAAATATACATAATTAATACAAAATACTAATCTGGTGATTAGAAAAATATAGTACTCCGTAGTGATAGTGAAAATTTTAGAAATTTACGACGAAAGTTTAATTTTTTCAACCTAACTTTTCTGATGATAATAAATAGCCTTTTTTTTTAACCTTGTACCGAATTTTGGAAACATAAAATGCATTGATAGTACCATTTTAACAAGATTATTCAAATATTCATGTGTGATATTTTTTAAAGTAAGTCTCCTTAGAACGATATTGTCCGTCCTAAGTTTATAACGGGTCAATTACATGTGTATATAATAATAATAATAATGGCTTAAAACAAATAAAATATTCATGTGTGATATTTTTTTAAAAAAAGTAATATATTTTTCTTATAATAAGTGATGATCCGTCTTAATAAGTTTAAAACAGATAATGCAGTCTTAAATACGAATTTGTGCTTTTTTAATGGAAATCCAAAGTTAAAAGCAATTTGTATTATCCTACAGTGGTCCCCCATAATTAACTAACCAACAAATTGATCATGGTGGAAGCAAACAGACGGACGTTGGCATAGAAGTCCTTGACGCTAAACGATGATATTTTAGGTCCTTAACGCTAAAAAATTCCAAAGTCTAGGTCCTTCTTGTGGTCTTAGCTCGATATTGAACATATGAATATATGATTGCGGTGTGTATTTAAAGTACGAACCCAAGGTCGGTTCACCCAACTTATAAACACGACTAGTTTAGAGCCCGTGCAAAGTTGCACGGGTATACATAAAATTATAAATAAACAATTATTTTTTAAAATTTAATAACTACTCCGTACAAAATTATATTATTTGTTTAAATGTAAAAAATGTTACATAAACGGTACTAT
>JAOWBH010000027.1:217356-234152 GCA_028566215.1 Silene coronaria
ATGTTAAAAAAAATGTAGGGGTACCATGTAGAAAGTCGAAAAACTTAGGGATACCATGTAGAATAACCCTATTTTTTATATATAACATTCGAGTCTGGATATTAAAAATATCGAAAGAAAAAAAAAAAGTAAAAAAAATCAACAATTATATAGGCTCGAGTTTGGCTCGACCTCGCGTTAAAGCTCACAAGCTTGATAACGAGCACATTTTTATCAAGCTCGGGTCAGCTCGAGATCGAGTTTTGGTTCTTGAGCACAAGCCGAGCAAGGCCAAGCTCGGGCTTGGCTCGGCTCGTTTACACCCCTACACCAGCCTGTAGTGCGGGCTCGGGCTCGGGCTCGGGCTCCCCTCCCCCCAACCTAGGCCATTGCCCGTAGCCCCTAGGAGTATAAATTATTCGTTTGGGCTCCATTTGAATGAATCTGCGAGCCCATCACAGCCCATTTTCTGATACAAAAATCATCAACCTACAAAAATGGCGGCATATTTTAAAATACAGTTACCCAACTAACAACAAAGTTGTCACTTTTCTTGCTCTCTATATCACAAGCCAAATTATGATAATAATTACATTAATATAATCATTTAATTTGAATAATGGGATGGCAAGAAATGTGCTGGTTAAGCAAATTGTTGAAAACCAATATCTCCCAAATTCATCACCATTTGCCAAATTATTGGATTGGTGCATCCAATCAAACTCCGTTCGCCATGGCCGTTGTGTCCATGCTACAATCGTCAAATCCCGCTTTGTCACCGAGGTTTTTATCCAGAATCGTCTGGTCGATATGTATGGGAAATGTGGGTTCGTGGATGATGCACGTACGGTGTTCGATAAAATGCCACAAAGAAACATCTTTACTTTCAATTCAATTTTGAGTGCTTTGACAAGGTGGGGTTTACTAGATGAAGCTAAGGAGGTTTTTGAGTCAATTCCAGGGGGTGAGCGTGATCAGTGTTCGTGGAATTCGATGGTGTCTGGGTTTGCTCAGTGTGATAGGTTTGAGGAGGCGGTTGATTATTTTGTAGGGATGCATCGAGAGGGATTTGTGTTGAATCAGTACTCGTTTGGGAGTGTTCTTAGTGGTTGTGCTGGGTTAGTTGATCTGGAGATGGGTACTCAAGTCCATGGTGCGATGGCTAAGACGCCTTTTTTGTCGGATGTGTACATGGGGTCTGCTCTTGTTGACATGTATGCTAAATGTGGTGAAGTGGTATCGGCTAGAAAGGCTTTTGATGGGATGGATGATAGAAATAGAGTGACCTGGAATAGTTTGATAACGTGTTATGAGCAGAACGGCCCTGTGAGTGAAGCTATTGAGGTGTTTTCAAGTATGATGTGTCATGGGATTTACCCTGATGAGATTACACTAGCTAGTGTGGTTAGTGCTTGCGCAACCTTTTCAGCAATTAGAGAAGGTAGACAAATTCATGGTTTGGTTGTGAAAAACGACAAGTATAGGAACGACCTGATTTTAGGTAATGCATTAGTTGATATGTATGCGAAAAACGGTAGAATCAAGGAAGCTGCTTTGATCTTCCAAAATATGCCTTGTAGGAATGTGGTGTCTGAGACTACTATGGTTAGTGGTTTTGCAAAAGCAGCAAGTGTCGATGCTGCTAGCTTATTGTTTACAAAAATGATTGATAAGAATGTAGTATCCTGGAATGCACTTATGGCAGGCTACACACAAAATGGAGAAAATGAGAAGGCACTCGGTCTTTTTCGACAATTAAAGAAAGAATCTGTTTGGCCTACTCATTTTACTTTTGGTAATCTTCTCAACGCTTGTGCCAATCTGGCAAACTTGAATCTTGGCATGCAATCACATGCTCACTTGTTAAAACATGGACCATGCTTTCGTTCAGGGCCAGATTCTGAAATCTTTGTAGGGAATGCTCTGATAGATATGTATATGAAATCTGGATCGGTTGATGATGCATTAGGGGTTTTCCGGAACATGGTGGATCGAGATCATGTTTCTTGGAATGCAATGATAGTAGGTTATGCTCAAAATGGATATGGGATTGAAGCTCTTACGATGTTTAAGAAAATGATGATGTCCGGTGAAAACCCCGACCATATATCAATGCTTGGTGTGCTATGTGCTTGTAGTCATTCTGGTCTAGTGAAAGAGGGTCGTTACTATTTCCGCTCAATGAGTAAGTTACATGGTCTAGAACCGTGGAAGGACCATTACACGTGTATGGTTGATTTACTTGGTCGAGCTGCTTGCTTTGATGAAGCAAAAGATTTGATTGAGAGTATGCCAATCCCGCCTGACACTGTTGTATGGGCTTCTTTGCTATCGGCCTGTAAAGTTCATCGAAATATCGAAATGGGGAAGTATGTCGCAGAGAGGCTATTGGAAATTGATCCTAGTAATTCGGGTCCTTATGTTCTTCTATCAAACATGTATGCCGAACTTGGAAGGTGGAAAGATGTTGATGGGATTCGTAAACTTATGGTGGAAAGGGGAGTTGTTAAGCAGCCCGGCTGTAGTTGGATTGAGATACAGAGCCGTGTACATGTCTTTATGGTTAGGGATAAAAGTCACCCCCAGAGAAATGATATCTATTCCATCTTGAAAATTCTTACTAAGCAAATTAAGCTGGTTAAATCTGTTCCTTTTACTGGTGGTTATGAGATCGATGAGGAAGAGATGATTGAGTCGGAAGATCGATTGCCTTTCTGTTTGTAGCTGAAAGTATATGTACATGTTGCAGCGATCAGGTAAACACTACCGTCTTGCTGTTAATTTACATGCATCTCCTTGCCCGGGAAACTAAGCAGACTATGAACATGTGACATTCTGGTGGAAATATCAATGGTTTTCACAAACCAATATTAATTGATGTTAGTAAGGGCACTCATAGAGGTCTATTGTTGACTCTTATGAATGAAAAAGTCAAAACTTTGGAAGGGTCTATCAAATAAATTGCCGTCAGAATCCCTAAGAAGACTGCCGTAGCTGTTAAGGACTCCTTGTCATCACTTAGATGAAAAAAAAAAATCTCAAGCCAGTTCATTTTTGAAATGTTTATTTGGGGTTGGGAATGGGCTACTTTTTTCATGAATATGACCAAAATACTCCTCCATCCCGACCTCTAGTAGGACTAGAAGGATAGAGAAGTAAACTGGTATTATTGTGTGCATGATGACTTTGTGTTTCTAATATTTATCGGAAGCTTTCAAAAAACGAGGTAGCGTTAGATAAGGTTTTCAAATTGTTAGCTCTTGAATTTCTTTTGTATGATTCAACTTTTTACTCATATAAGATGTTCAAGTTGTGTGATTGTAGAATTTGTAGTTACTCTTACTCCTATTAGATTCTAAATCTCTTTCACCACAAATGAATGACAGTATGGCAAAACTGTGGGCCTGGAGTGGTATTGTGTGATTTGTGTCATACCTACTGTAAGAAAAATATTTGTGGCTGTGGTTATATTATAGGACAAGGGAGGTTTAACTTATATCAAAATTAACAAAAGAACATCACAGACTAGGTGTGAGCCACATGTAATCCCATGCACGTGATTCTCTTAGCTTCCAAAGAGTAGACGTGGTAGCTTCCAAAAGAGTTGAAATGTAGTACTTGTAGATAAAGGAAGAACAAGTGCAAAGGACTAACTTATTAAAGAGGAATGCCAAAACACGCAAAGCAAGTTAAGCAACCAAATAGGGAGGTTCTGTTCAATGAGAAGATGGTGAGTTTTTTGGTGGCAAATATCTTTTTCAATACCTTGTGACCGTTACTTTAGTTTACCGTAGGAACCTGCAATCGCTATCTGAGAAGCGTATTGAAGTGACTACCATTTTGATGAATAGAGAGTAGCAAAAGTTTTACTCCGTTTGCCCCATTTATATTGTCCCCCTCGATTAAAAGGTTAGATTTTAGAAAAATGATGAAATAGTCATTACCCTTTGACTAAGCGGAGCAACATAATTTGGATGAAATATTAGTGATTTCTTAATTAAGGGGACAATTAATATGGGATGAACAAAAGAGGAAATGGGACAAAGATAAGGGATGGAGGGAGTACCAGCCATGAAAAATCAAGCTTAGCCCACACTAAGGTCGAAACTTCAAAGTTAAAACATGTATACATTGCTTTACATTATTTAAGTCTTGCTTATGGACTATGGAAGATATGGTACATGGATGAAATAGTTTTGAAACATTATATGGGGGATGACTGATTAGAAAGAGGCCATGAGAAATATATTGAAGAGTACAAACTATGTTAGGTCAGGTAATATGATACCTTTATCAACTCACTGTTGCAGTTGCTTGCCTACCAATTTATGTTTGATTTCGTGGTAATTGAATAAGAACCCTTCACCGCAATTGACATAAGAACGTCTTCAGAGAAATCATCCAGTTTACGGAATAGTTTTCAGAAAATAAATAGCAACCTAAGTTAATCATTGACTTGAAACCAATCAATCTTCTAATAGCTTTTTCCACTGGTTTCTGATCAACTTACCACAAGCAAACAAACCCTTATCGTCAGTGGATATAAACTTACAAAATGATATTGGGGATTGAATCATTGAGGCCCCTTAGGAATAGCATTTGATGTTTAATATTTGATATTTGCTGTGTTTTGTAGATGTAAATATGTACCCCTATTCGAATAATTTGTCCTTAGCCCATCTTGCGTTTTACTGCTACAATCCTTAGAACAGCCTTTTTAGGTGAATGAGACTGAAAAGAAAGTATGCTTACAATATGCCTTGAAACTTTGCATAACTTGTTCAAGTGAAGATGGCCATAAATAGTCTGTCTTCTGAAAAGATATATTCCTTTCTACGATAGTCCTTTTTTTTTTAATTTATATCTCAAGAGTAAAATTTTCTCTTTGTTTATTACGGAGTGTATAAGTAATTTCCTACTTACTGTTAAAATTTGTACCCGTAATATGTGTATACATTTATTTTTGTACGTCATAAATCATAATGACGGATTAGAAGATGGTTTATGTAACCTAACTCTGCAAAAACTATTTTGGAACTAGGACTTTGCTGTTGTTGATTCTTGGAATTGAGTCGCTGTGTCATTTCCTCCCTTGAAAAGTGTTTTCTCTGACCTTGCCAAAATAAAATTTTATAGAGGAAAAACTACGCCTAATGTGAGAATTTTTTCTACCAAGCTCTTATAGCAAAAACTGCTCTTTTATCATTATATGATTTATTACAGGTTTAAGTGTTCTTACATTTGTGTTCGAGGGTAAGGGAAATAGGAACATATCAAAAGAATGAGATTAGAAATTCTTGCCCAAGACTGAATGTAATCTTCTTGAATTTCAGAAGTAACCCTACTAGTCTGTAACACATGGGTTACTTTTGAAATAACAAGATAACTTTTGAGTCGTTTCATACAACGAGAGTCTCATACGAGATTACCTGGTTTTCAAATGAGAGGAGCCTTGAAACTTCTCTTGGAACATCTACATCTAAGAATGACATAAGAAGTAACCCTGTATAGCAGAATAAAGCACACTGTAATAAACACATTCATCCATCTACTTTCCTCTCCCAACCCTGCCTCCTTTAACACATCCTTTCCGCTCACTACACACTCTCCAAACATGCTTTCCATACACGCCTTAGAACCCGAAAACTCGTTGATCAAAAACCCTTCATAAGGGTATTTGAATAAAGATACATAGTGCATTGGAATCCAATACCTTGGGATCTCCTTCTTAGATATAAAATACCCTGAGAATAGGAAAAATGATCCCATCACCCCTTGGATTACCGAGTTTCCAACTATGAAATTCGGAACCAAGGCACTGAAACACACCACGACTGAATTAGCTGTGTATAGTATCAACCATATAAGCAGGAGAAAGTGCGAGAAGGCCGTGAATTTTTGGTTTAGTCCCACTAACCAATAGACTGGCACTGTGAACAACATGGCTAGGATGAGTAAAAATGGCAAGTAGACTAATGAATTGGCAATGACATAGGATGAGATTCTGTAGCTTCCTGATGAAGTCTCCTTCATCAGTATCTCTCTCTCTTGCAGGAAAATGGGCAATGCTTCTGTAGTGCAAGATAACAGAAATGTTAGTATTAATGCAAATAATCCCACCCTTTCAAGTGCTCCTTCTAGATCATGCTTAAGATCATAGAAGATAGAACCTAGTACTAGCCCTGAAACCAGCATTTGCAGTGTCCTGCAGGCAAATAACTCCTTTGTTCTGAAAACCAACTTAGAGAATCTATGGCTTAAGATTATTATTTCCTTACACCTAGAGTTTGCATAATTGTGGGTTTCTAAATCAACTCCTGTAAGTGCAGTTTCCTCATCCACCACTTTAGATTGCTGAAAGAGCTGTTGTAGGGTATTTCTTCTTATAGAGGTGGGTTGTTGTAGTAACGAAACTGAATTTTTCTCTTGTTCTTCTTGTTGGATTGTTTCCAGGGCTTCAATTGCGAATTCCACCACATTGCAATGAGGAGGGAGATCAAGGCCCATGAGCCCTAGTCTGGACCCAAGTCGGTCAACCGTGCCATGATGCAGGACTGACCCATTTGCCAGCAAAAGGATTGAATTGAAGAGCTTCACAATCCTAAAACCAGGCTGATGGATGCTCAAAATGACCGTTCTGCCTCTCACTTCTGCCATCTTTTTCAACATGTCGATGATTTGCAGAGCTGATGTACTGTCTAACCCTGACGTGGGCTCATCTAGGATCAATACCTTAGGGTCGTGGATTACATCAACACCAATGGACACTCTCCTTCTCTCTCCACCAGAAATACCTCGAATTCCATCGCTGCCCACGCGGGTCCCAGCTACATGATCTAATCCTAGCTCTTGCATGAGTGACTTCACTCTTGAGCTCAATTCTGAAGATGACAATTTCAGCCTCAATTTTGCGCTAAACATTAATGTTTCTTCTACTGTAAGCAAAGGGAAGAGCATGTCCTTTTGAGTAACATACCCTGAGATCTTGTTAAAGTTGGCTATTTCAATAGCATTGCTGTTAATCAATATAGACCCAGCTTGTGGTGTTAGCTTACCGGCTAGTATCTCTAGCAAAGATGATTTCCCGGCGCCACTGGGTCCTACAATAGCAAGTATTTCCCATGGCTTTGCTTTGCAGTTCACCTGGTTGAGCACAGTCCTCGTCCCGCTCACCTCCGGCATCCTCTGTGATCCCCTTTTGAAGATATTAAGTGAGTATTCATGACAATGATTGTAGATTCTATAACTAATGTTTACTGCATCAATCTCACACCCTTGTTTGTTCATTGAGCTTTCTTAGACTTTATTATCTCTAAGAACAAATATAGCAGGTGGTCTCACTCTTTAATTTCTCTGAGTTGAATGCTAATTTTATGGTATTCTATTGCCTGAATTGTATGTTTCTTTTAGGTCTCAAATTGTAAATTCTTTGGAGTTAAATTATTTGGGTGATGTTTTTTTTATGGAATTCATGCCATTGAAAAATGTGGGATTTTAGTTTTGGCTGGAATTTAAGAGTGAACTGTAGTGGGTGGTAATCTTACTACTAAAAACTCTTGTGACTGACTGAAGGTGTAATGTGTCTAATGACTACCCGTGCTCTATTATATCAACTTGTTTTTTTTCCATATTCTGTATGTAAATTGGCTAGTTTGGAAATTTGTGTTGTTCACATATCAATGTTATGGTTTGTATTATTGTCATGGCATTGTTTTTCCTTTGTACTCTTAGTAGTTTATTTAGGGGTTGTTTCGTCCGTTTTCAGTCGAACTAAAAATATCAAGTATTTTCTTTCTTTAAGACATAACTAATTAACTATGCCTTGTGAAATTCACGGTTCGTATGAGTTGATAGTCGTGTTGTTTTGATTAAGGGTCGCTTGAGAACAGACTTTTCGCTACAGTAACGTACATCTGACTCATTTACCCTTGTTGGAGCTGGTCAGCTGGACCGTCCTTAAAGACGCTTGTTAATCTATTTGGGTTTCAGTTGGTGTTTTGTGACACCTTGATATGCGCACAGTTTCACTGTAACTGTGCCGTACAAAATAATTTTGCCACAGCCCAAAAAGCCAACATTTGTTCACGGGTGCAAGTAAGAGCCAACGAGGCAATTAACACAAACAGTGTGGCATGTATTACAAGTCCATTTAAGCATCTATATAGCTACCAACTGCTGTTTGTGCATACATGTTTTGGCTTGTTTCTTTCCCGGGTTCTGTACTGGCGCTGTTTTGGCCACTTTTGGCGAGTCAACTTCCATGGTCCGTGGTTCTCTATATACTAAACCAGTAAAACCTAGACAATTTAGTGAGTATTTACGCAACCCTATTCGTGCGAGACTGTTTCGATGATGATAACCGTAATTGTATCACTATTCGCAACATATGATTGTCAACTAAACCCTTGACAGTTTAGTGACCTTGGTAGGTTGGCAAAACCAGGATTGAACTTAGCGAGGTGAACGAGTAATTGTGTAAAGGAAAAGTCGAAAAAAGTTGAAATTTTTTAACTACCAACTTTGAAATTTTTCTCCGCCAGCGGGGGGCGAGCATCCCTTCTAGTCCCCTTAACTCCGCTGCCGTTTAGTGAGTCATTTTACCATATACATTCATATACAGCAATCATAGAATAAATAGCCCTGGATTTTATAAGAAATGGACAAAGAAAGAGTTGCTGTCAACTCTTATTTAAAGCATTGCAGTATGAGTCTTGAAACAGAATCTCTATGTGCCATTCTGTGCCAGAACTCATTCACAGGCTCAAAAATTGGAAGCTGACGTGTTTTCTTATGCGTCTTTTAACTGCCTTGATGTAAAGGAAGCAAGACTTTTGGTTGCTTTGAGGCTTGAGGAATTACAAACTGAATTTTACTTGCTACCTTGTCAATTTGGGGAAATAAATCTGACTGTTTAAATATTGGATATACCGAATGCAATTCAAGTTGCAGAGAAACTTGACAAGCTGCTAAAGGCCAATCTTCTCAGTGATGTGATGATGTCTATGATGTACCGATGGCAATCATGTGGGTCAAGCTGGGTTCATGTCGAGTCGATTGTTATTGGGTCAAATTGGGATCGCGTAGAACACATCAATACTTCTTTTGGGTGCCGGGTTGCATTAGACTTGATTGGGTTGAAAGGATAATCTCTGATGCTGTGCAGGCCAGTCAATAAAACTCAGCCCTGCAAGCATCGGATGAGAAGGAAAGATGATTTAAGGGAGACTATAGCAACATAATCCCAAAAGAACCTACAAAATGTGCCGGAGTAATAGAGTTCAGGTACATAAAGATGTGGCATATAGTTATTAATGTTAGATCTCCGAAGTTCCTTAGGCATTTTACGTCATAAGACCTCTTGCAAGACTGAAAAAATCTCTCAAGGTCATCATTCATGGGATGCCAAATTGCCAACACCCCCAGAAAGCTGTAGAAATTATAAAGTGCAGTACAAATTAAAGTATACGATCACAACGATGAAGCTTTTTCATCCAGGGAATCCTGAATAGCCTTCAAAAGGGATGGCATTAGCTTCTTGTTGGTAGCAACTATACCCTTGTACAAATCAAGGTATTTTCCTTTAGAGAAATCCAAAGGGTTTCCGGCAGCATCACTTACAACACCTCCGGCTTCTGCAAAATGACGATTACTTACAGTTAAGGGTCCGAAGAGAGAAACCCAAAATTTGGATTACTGGTGACTAGACTTTGCAAAATTAATTGACTAGACCCAAATTGGCCTGACTCGTTCTTGAACAAATGAACTCATATTGATCTGATTAGGCGGGAACTTTAATGGCCCTGAACTGACCCTTGCCCAAAGTGAGCTGACCCTTAACTAATGCAACTTGAAACCAACCGAATGACCCATTTATCAGGTCTAAAGATGACTTTCTTACCGGTAACAACAATGGATCCAGCGGCATGGTCCCAAATCTTTTCGCGATAGCCTGCATGTGGGAAACGTAGATATATAGCACCATCTCCTCTGCTCAGAGCACCGTATTTAGCCTGGCTATCAATCCTGACTGGTGGTGCTTTAACACCAAGTTTCTGTTCAATAGTTTAGATTGACAATTAGGACGATTTTCCAAAGAAGAACATGTACTACTCCCTCTGTTCCTTTATATGTTGTTCTCGCAGTTCAAAAAACACAGAAAACTTCAACTTATCTCAAAATATTGTCAAATGCATAAAAGTTTTTTTTGGGCAACAAATTTATTGAAATGAATTACGTAATTTTCTTCCAAATATTTTTCTTGTTAAATGAAAAGATAAACCATTAAACCAACTTAAGAAAACAGAAAACAAGGGCTTATAAAGGTTCCTCACTCAAAAACCAAATTTTACCTTCGCTATGGAGCTAGTAAGATCATGCAAGGAATGAGCTGCTTCAAATGATTCAAAGAATGAAGCCTCTTCAGAGTTCTCAACTGAACTAACATTCACCTGAAAGTTGGAGACATAAGATACACACTTCAGAAAAGTATGCCTACAACAAACCGTATTTCTTTAAAAAAGATTGAAATAAGCATAAAGTGAGAAAACACATACTTGTACAGGTGAAGAACCATCAAGAGACTGCAAGTAAGTTCCTTCACCAATCATGGCTGAGAACAGACAGCCAGTTTGACCGGTTGTTGACTGATCACTTTGCGTGCCAATGGTCGTCAAAGGAAGATTTGGGCAGGCCAAGACTCCAAGAACTACATTTCCTTTATCTAACAATGCTAATGCTATTGCATATTGGTCCCCTCTTACAAACCTATTTGTATAACCACAGATTCATCAAAATCAAGATGTGATGGAAAACAAAGAAATAAAAATCAAGAGTCGAGACTTTAATAAATGATTTGACATAAAGATCCACATTAAGTCAAAAGTTTTAATTTCTACAATACTACATATACTAAAGAGGTTGTGCTTCTTTCTATTGTGAAGTAAGAGTACTTCAGTTCAGTTCTCTTCTCATCTCGGGTCATTCAAAAATAGCCTCTTTCCTATTTGTGTTGCTAACACAAGGATAAGGTTGTGTTCATAGGACCCTAGCCATTGAGGCACAAGGGTAATGATGTTAATGTTGTTTTTGTTCTAATTCTACATATACTCCCTCTGATTCACAAATATCTACCATTTCTCCAAGGGAAAAAAATTGTAGAGAAGGAAACAAAATGGTCATTCATAATAGGAAAAAGGTGCAATAAAATTCCTTGAAAATAGATTTTTCATTGCCTATTACTACCTCCATCCCATTTATATGGTGTCCTTTCGATTTTCATGATCCATATTGACTATCAATCTCCAAATATATGTAATGCCGTAATGGTACAAGTCAAATACGTTTGATTCATTGAAACAACTATATTCATATTCTTTCACAAAATATGTAATGTATTTATTCTACAGTAAGGAAAAAGCAGTCAACATTGAAAATCAAATTCAAAAGAGCACAATATAAATGGGATGGGACTGTGGAAGGGATGATATGGTATTTGTAAACCTCGTAATCCAAGGGTATTCACAATACAATTTTCCTATAAACTTACCCTTTTGTACCATCTATAGGATCCAGAACCCAATGCCGACCTGTAGGGCCACCTTCAGATCTGCCATTATCAATTGCAGCAAGCACATCGTCGGATGACAAAGGTGGAACACTATATGAGCCATCACTAGCAATAGTGTCATTAACAAGCAATTTGATACGCTCCAAAGTTTCTTGTGCACCATCTTTCCTCAGATCCCCAGAATCCTGAAAGTTTTAGAAGCCAAAGCTGATTCAGGAATTGAAGCAGAGTTCATTATTGTACTTATCAACCATAACTAAAATAAACTCTCTTTAGTTAGCTGTGATTATTCAAACTCACCTCCTCCGCCACTAAAGAAAATGGATCTGCCGAAAGCTCACGTTTGAGCACAAAACTAACAATAGCTTGTGAGCCTGGTAAGTACATACACAAGAGACAACATCAGTCATTGACTCATTTGAGTAATTGAGTGTTATGACCTACAAAATTCCGTTGCTTCCATTTTTGGATGAGTCAACCTTCTAATTTCTGGTCCTTGACAAATTACACGAGAACACAATCAATTCACTAAAATTACATTTTGGTAAGAACTAAGTCAATAACCCACAAAAACATCATTCTACTCCCACATATTTTTAGCTAATGGTAACGACAAGACTCACCGTGTCCTTATGCTCTTGATTTAACATTAACAAACATCAACAACGATGGTTAACTTATGAACCAAAGGGCAAAGACCCATTTGTGCGTTTGAAACTCCACGGAGCCAAAGCCCAAAACTCACTAATCTTTTGCCTTCAAATATGTTTGATGAAGCAAAAATGGGTTCATTGAACTATTCATAATTTTAAAATTGTGAAATAACCTCTATTACTATAAGCCTACTGATACGTACTTCCGACCACCTTTGCCCCACCATACAAGGGAACCTTTGAGGCGGTGGGGTAATGATGAAATTAGGCTCTGCCCCTCCTACTTCCTCAAACATTCAATAAACCACTCTCTCACCAACGTACACAACCTAAAATGCAAATAGCCACACTATGGTTACCAGCAGATCAACCATGTGTAATTGTATACTTGTATACTCTACAGCACCCAACTAAATCTTATCGAAAGGCATGCAATATTCAGATTATAGGAGTGATTAGCTGCTTATTGATAAGCATTCAATCGAAAGGACATATCCAGTATAGAAGAGTTGTAATAACGAACCATAATCAGCAACCGTGACTGGGCTTTTATCCAGTTTCGACTGTACATCAGATTGTAGTAGTGACTTTTGTACTCCCTGCGTGACAGAACGCCTAAGTAAATCAGCATAAACACCATTAAAGTGTGACAGATCACCTAACTAAAGAAGTAGACATCTCATTGACCACAGCGACAAGCATGACCTGAAGTGTATCATTAATCACTGACCAAGATGACAAAGATGCAGAAAATTCGCCTAAAAGAGACTTGCAACGTAATTGAAAGTAACATGAGGTAGCAACAGCAAGAAACTGACTAGGATTAACATCAAAACCACAGTTGAACTCAATAAGCTCACTGAAACAAAATAATAGACCTATATCAATGTCTGGACATTCTAAGACCTCTATCTCTTAAACCCTTAAAACTGTAAATCAAAACCCTAATTCTCCCACACAAAAGAAGCCTTATTTACAGAACACATAAAACTCCATGTACGGACGATAAATATCCAATACCACAGCGATGACAACAATACATTCTGATTTTTAGTACAAGCCAAACCACCAAGTCACCAACAACAACAAAGATGACAACATTACCCCAGTGCGACAGTGCCTCAAAGGCTCTCGCAAATTGCTGACGGTGGAGTGAGGATACAATGAAGGGGATAAACCCTCAATAATAATCTCAGCAAAATAATTCAATCACTGAACTTAGCAATTACACAAGTCTACCTCCTAGAAATTCCAAAACTTGGATCATTATAGATCATTTACTTGCAAAATGTGTATAACCCAAGTGAATTAATTACCATAATAGGCTAAAAAGCTATCTACGACTTAAAATCTCAATTGGGTTCATGAAATATCAACCTAAATTTGCAAAAAAGTTACAATTTTGATCTGGGTTAGCTTCAAACATCGACTTAACAAGGAAAATAATCAAATCTTTCTTTACAATTTGAGAATAAAAATCAAAAAATGAAGGCAATCCGTTATATTGAGAGAGAGAGAGAAGTGCCTGACAAAGACGGGCAGCAAGGGAAGCAGCTTTCTTAGCAGCAGCAAGCTCTTTGTGGTAAGACATTGTTGAAGATGCAATGACAGAAAAAGGTCGAGTATGTTTTGCGGAAGTATGAATGAAAGTGGGAACAACAAACTGAGTTCTCACTCTCAAGCAACTTAAACTTACACTTATATGGGAGTACATGGCTTACTTCTTTCACTTCCTTGCCACACTCGACAATCGAGGTACCTAATAGCTATTGCTATAACTCCTATATTAAGCCATTTTGAATACGTGACTATCATTGGTCACATTTTGGTGTCTAAATTTACCGTATCTTTTACTAGTTTTAACTCCGTACAAAATTATACAGGTATGTACCTGTTCAGATTGCGAGTGGACTTGAACTGTAAAGGTCGTCCCGTGAACGGAGTCTTCTAACTCTAATTGATCGGGTTACCCCTTTTGGTGTTCATTTTTTGGGCTTAGCTTAGTGTGGGCTTGGGCCTTCTTTTGTGCTAGCCAGGCTGTAACCAGCCAGTTCTCTTGTAATTTGGCAATGTTTAAATGAAATTATATCTTTGTTATGATTACATTCTTTGACTCGACTTCTGATTTTGACGTGCGTGGCACTCCAGTTTTGTTGATTTGACTTCCCTTCCCATATTGCATGTGCGACAAGTACAGATGCAAGGTCTTTTGACTTCCCTTCCCTTATTGCATGTGTAACAAGTGTCAGATGCAAGGTCTTCACCCAAGACGCCCCCGTGAGATCATTCTTTCACAAACTCTTCTCGACTTTGCATTATCTCCCCGACGACGATTTTAGTCGGCACTACTGTTAGGATTTCGAATCACGCTCTATCTTTAACTCTATATATGGCACTTCACAAGTCCTTTCATTTCTCTTCATACTTTAATAATGATGCACTCAGATTCGGGTACCTCCGGTCTCGGATTATGAGGATATCTAATTGTCTACGACAATCATGCCATTACACCGGCGGTCTTTACGTCCCTCTCCATGAATGAGTTATCCGATCACAACAACAATAGGAATAACATGAAAGTTATCTCCGCCGCAGCCAATCTGTCCTCGCGGATAGAGGTTACTTCTACTCCGACCGAACCGTTTGTGGTGAAGTATGGAGCTGGACCCTATTTTTTGATGGCTTTGAGGATAACATGGATCCGCAGACGAATGACGAGTAAGCGCGGACGGTTCTTTACTGTAAGAGTGGTGGTCATCGACAACGAGATCCAACCACGGGACGAAGGTGTCACGGTGGTCATGGATGAGGCCGAGGTTGGTGTTAAGTCAGATTTTGACGACTCATTCTGATCTTCCACTTTGTCTCTAATTTCGACGAGGGTATGTACGTCTCTCCCGTCGGGGCGAGCATGCCACTTCACTCACTATCTGTAACACCCCCAATTACCCGACCAAGGTGATTGAAGGTGCTACAATCTCGTTTTCTCGACTTAGTGTTTCAAAATTCCAATCAAAGAACATTTTATATAAATAGCATGTTAGGTGAACTATATAAATGAATAAATAACATATGAATAATGAAATACAAATCGACTAAGTCTAAGACATCTACCAAGTGACTATGTACTCGACTCCAAAGTCTGTAGCGCGGCTCGAATCACGATCAATGCCACATATAAACCTGTAAATCAAACTGGTCCCCATATGATCGGAAATATCATATGCATCGACATAGACCACCCCCATTAAAGAAGGTGACAGTGTTTGTAACACCCTTAATTATCCGGTCAAGATAATTGAATGGGTTACCATCTCGGTTTTCCGAGGTAGTGATTCCAAAACTCCAATCAAAGAACATTTTATTAATATTAATGTTTAATGATTTACATAAAAGAATATACAATATACAAATAATAAAATACAACTCGACTAGGTCTAAATCATCTACCTAGTAACTATATACTCGACTCCAAGTCCGTAGCGCGGCCAGAATCCTGATCGTGCTCTATATAAATCCGTAAATCAACTACTCCCCATATGATCGGAAATATCATATAGATCAATACAGGCCACCCCAGAAATAGGTGACAATTGATAGACTAAAAATGAGAGGAAAGTGAAAATAATAGGGAAAAAGTTTCCGTAAACTGACTCAATTAAACCAAATACAACTTAAGAATCATTCCCAGATTCTACTGAGCCAACCTAGAATTTTTGACAAAAAAGTCTAGTTAGATGTCCCGCTAAGTAAGAATGATTATGCTTAATATGAAATTGAAATCTTCCTCTCCTACAAGACAGTCTGAGATGGCGTTAACAGCCTACTCACTACATACTTTCGCTCGTTTGTTGCCACTTTTGCCGATTCTCCTTTCTTTTCTTTTCTTAAAAAGTCTTTCCTAAACAAACAAGTTCTACAAACTAGGAAGTAGTAGGGAGCAATCCCACGACTTGTATCACAACAACAATCCACTAAATACACAATTTATTGACCAACTACCTAGTCTTTAGGAACAACCATCTAAGAATTACGAAACCAATTTTTTTGCTAAATATTTTGGATCATAAATCCAACAACAATTTACATAAAGCCACAAACGTTAGTTTCAATAATACAATTAATTACGAAAGACACTAAGCATGAATATGATATGCAAACAAGAATGCATGAACACGAGTCTCTAAAAACCACCGCTCCACCACTAACACCGGTACCAGGAATGCACCCACGGTACCCACGACCCGGTGACGGCACCGCAGCACCGCCCACCAAACAGCCAGACCACACTCCGTAAAAGGTACTCGGGACACACTCGTGGTATCGAGCCCGGGGGCTAACCGGACCCCTGCCCGACGTTGCGACACATCGCAAGTCTCTCCGTACTCAAGTCATTAATGTGCGCATTCCCATTAGGGTAGGAAACCCTAATAGGCAACCCAAGCGTAAGACGGTCTCCTGAGCCGCCTTACGTTTCCTCAACAACCATATAACACAACCACAAATCCACCACCATCCTCCAACATCCACCACAATCACATGTATCAATATGGAACATAATATATCAATCATACAATCATCTCATGAAACATGAATCT
>JAOWBH010000027.1:278954-298893 GCA_028566215.1 Silene coronaria
CCCTTTTCTAGTGTATAGCTTTCTATAGAATACTAATGACCCCAAGCTCTCTCTTATATATGCCTTTGTTGCCTACTATATCCCTACTGGTGCTAGTTCTTATAGTTCTGAAAGCTACCTTTTGTTATAGTATAAGGCGTTTGAAGCCGATTACCAGCTACTTTTAATGTTCTAGCCCACGCTTATGTCTGTGTTTGACCTAACTATCTTCCCCCTTGTGGACTTGAGTCCCTACTACTAAATAGAAGACTACCTTATCTCACTTAGTAACTAGTCCTTTGGAATATATATAAGTATATGTCGGTACGTGGGATGGGATATTATAGTACTACACAAGCAGAAGCATCTCTTATGGCAGCATAAACATATAGAGTGTATTCTGAGTAAACATAGGAGAGACTTTACAGTGGAAACGTTGTCATACGCGGACGTGGAAAAGACTTCCTTAGCTATCTCTTATAAGGTGGTGGATAAACTCAAAGGCAGTTCTATAAGCCCTTTATAGATAATAAAGGGGGCCTTGCTCCCTATCGTATATGATTCTTTATGTAAAAGCGATCCTAACCCCAGCTTTCGAGCCTACGGGAATTGCCTCCTATATTCTAAAATTAGAAGAAGATATAATATAAACGAGAATCCCGGACTGCTTTTTTAAAAGGAAACTAGCCTGTCAAGCAAATACTTTCAAAGACATAGTAGTAGTCCAGGATCGGGAGAGAGACCGGCTGGCCGTTTGGAGGCAGAATTTAATTTCGATGAGGACCTTGCTTATTGACGAGACCGTCCTACTTATCAAAAGGGGGAGCACCCCATTGCATATCCTATATCTCGTTAGTAGCTTTTAGAGGCAGCGACTTGCTAACTTGCTTTTACTTCTTATATATAATTATTAATTATAATTATGTATGAGAGCATACTTAGTCTCTGTTCTAGGACTGGTAACTAGTTGTTTAGTAGGTAGGCTATCTCCGGAGATTGATTTCCCGTATCATAATATATATAGGTTAGCAGGAAGAGAAGATAAGCATCACATCAAAGAATATAAGTCTTACATCAACAAAGAGTAACTAGAACAGCTTCGAAGATAAGTATCCGGGGCGCATGGACAAGACTCTCAGTAAGGAGCTCTCTTTGTAACTAGAGCGGCTTACCCAAGGTAGCACCCTTTTAAATTAAATATTTAACGATACCTTTTACGGGGCGCATTGGGCTAATGCTACTGCTTCCCACCAGCAACCAGCCATATTCTAATAAAGAAAAAGGCGGTGCCCCTTCTTTTGGTACATAAGATATTTGTATGCCGGTGACGCGCGTTACGATGCAAGAGCCTTTTGTTGTGATTGATCTGCGAAAAGGCTTAAGAAGTTTTTTTCTGTGCCTTGGAAAGTGAGCCTTACATATAAGAATACAGAAGAGTAGGACCGCGTCTTTATTCTTTAGTCTAAGAGCAAGTATCAGGATGGTATATAGGTGTTATGAACTAGTGCCCGCCCATAGGGATGAATAAGCAAGTAGTTACGAGCAGCCTTTTTTCGCTAACATCCTACTCTAATAGATAATAGAATAGGGGAGCAGGTGCCTGGCTTACTTAAAAGTTTGAAGAAGAGCTTATACCACGATCAAGAATTATACTAGAGCATAGTAGAGTCAGACTATTTAGTCTTTCTAAAAGATAAAGATTAACAGAAACCGGAGTTGATTAAGTTGTTAATTCAGTGGCAGTGGAAGTTCCCGAACAAGAAGTCTTATACCTGCGGCTTTCGTAAAAGTAGTAAGTCAGTAGAGCTCCTGCTGCCAATGAAGCAGATGCTTTTGATGCAGTTTTTGACGAAACTGATTCATATGCTGGAAAGGGGGGTCCTCTTGTATATATACAGAAAGAATCTCTACTCTTTATTTACCTGTCTCAGGACCACCTCCCTTATAGGTGCCTAACTACAAGGCAGTCAGCCTTTGCGTTCAACAAGAAGAACACGAGGACGAAGCAGCCTAAGCTCTTGAACAAGAGCTCTCATACTTATAAGTCTAAGTAAACGGGGCCGAAGTCAACTTGATTAAGAAAAACTGTAGTTTGTTCTGTGTGTAATGGTACGACCCTCATAAGGGGGTTAGTGCAGCCTTTGATTAGACTAAGGCGACCGTAGAATGATTATCAGCCGATGGCGGTCAAACAGACTCCTCAGTCTAAGTAGAACATGAAGATTAGAAGAGGACGAAGCCAAAGTCGATCCAGCTGTTGATTCGGGAGCAGTAGCTGGTTTGGCCCGAAATGCTTCCTCTGGATCCCAGTAAGGGAAATAGGTTTCATCCCGAAAAGCATATGTTGGCGAAGCAAATAAAGTTTCTAGAATTGTCACATTTGAAAAAGTGGATTTAGTAGTAAAAGCCTTTTCACATTACAAAGCAAAAGTTGGCTCGATAATATAATATGGTGGAAATTGGAATTCCCTTGTTTCAAAGACTTGATCAGTTAAGGTTTCTGCTCTGGAAGCTGCACCTTCTTCGTCAAACTCAAAGGCACACGCGCATTCTCCTGAAATGAAAGACTCGATCGACCTTTCCCCCTAACCCTCGTAAGTTTACTTGGAGGCATGTGAAAGAGCAGTTTGCCGGGAATTTTCATAGGAAAGGGCGGGTTTGGCAACGCCCGGAGCGGGGTAAGTTGACTCCCCAGCACCTTCTTCTTCTCAAGCTCGAGGCGCAAAAGAACTAAAGAGGGCTTTTCCTTCTAAATCTCAAAGTTAGGATCGGGAGAGTGGGTCCCATAAAGAAGGATCCGAAACTAGCTTGTTTGAAAAGAAGGCATTTGGTTGCATCACTTACGATAATTCTTGCGCGCGATTCCCCTTTTTAATAAAGTCAAAAAGTAGTTTTCCAGTTTGCCATTTGTTTCACTTGTGATCTCATTTCCTTTGAAAGAAAAATGACTTTCTTCCAATTTGCAAAATTGCTTAAACCAATCCTATGTATGAATTTTATGTCCAGTCTTTGTCTTTCATGCCCAGCTCGTGAAACGATTTGACAACAGGATAGCTTCCAACTCCCTTTTCTGGGATTGGGCCAAAAGACCTCTTGAGTTCTTGTCCAAAGCTATGGAAAGGTCAACTCTTTCTAAGAAAATGAGGATGCAGCCCCTTACCCTTAAGCATGCACGGTTGGTTGTCTGTTCCTATAAGACTTCAATTTGGGCGGCATACCTTCCCTACTTCTCTTTCCCTTCTAGCAGACAGCGAACGGGCTGACGACAGACAGCACTACCATATAGAACAGAGCACCCCAAAAAGAAGACGAAGAGCTCATCTCATAGTATGCAATTTGACATCAATTAGGCCTCGTTTTCTTATTGGTTGTTCGAGCTTTTAGAAAGAGGGACTCGATTCAGAATTTGCCTAGGTTCGGGGGGCCTTCCCTCACTAGATTGAATAAGCGCCAAAGTTGCTGTTTGTAACGTGCCGGTGTATCGCGCGTTGATTCATTAATTCATTATATAAGATTGCAACCAAGAAAGCGGATCCTGCTCCAGAGAGGAGGAAGGCTCTTGTGCCCCAAAGGAAAAGAGAATTATGTATAATCATGAAATTTTCCTTTTAATGGGAATTGCTTAGCTTAATTAGTAAGCAAGACGCAGAAGGGTTGGGACTTGAAACTTGCTAAT
This sequence comes from Silene coronaria, assembly GCA_028566215.1. Taxonomy (NCBI): domain Eukaryota; kingdom Viridiplantae; phylum Streptophyta; class Magnoliopsida; order Caryophyllales; family Caryophyllaceae; genus Silene; species Silene coronaria. The sequence continues at coordinate 282,610 of JAOWBH010000027.1, forward strand.
GCTTTCTTTCTTTACAACAGGTGGTCACCTACCTTCGCTACTGGGCACTCGCCATTCGAGGTTGTGTATAGCTTAAGTCCGTACTTACCTTTGGACTTGCTTCCATTGCCTACCTAGCGACTAATTAGTCCACAAAGAAAAGATGCTGAATCTATAAACGGAAGCTTTTTCTTTTTACAAAAGCTCTGGGTCCAGTTCCCCTGGTCGATATGAAGCGAGACAACGACTGCCCTAAAGCTAGCTACATGAGCAGGTGGTTCGTGAAAGAATAGAGTCCGTAAATGAGGCTTATAAGAAGCGTTCAAATAAAGCATCGCAAGCCAGGAGTTTAGCGGCTAAGTTCGAAAGAATGAGCAGGTACAAGCAAAATAGTAGAATTCTGGTGCATGCAAGACGTTTTGAGAACTCGAGGCCTGTTGACGAGTTTAAGCCGGCGGTCTTAATGTTGCCTGACTTTGACGGAAGCGCTGATCCCGAGGAGTCTCTCTCTCTAGATTGGGAGCGAAAGATTCAACGGGTGCTCTCGCTTTCAAAGACGTAACAGATGAGAAAGGCTGCAAGTATGCGATTTGGCTAAAAAGGGTTCTGTGCTGTGGTTCGAAAACTTGAAGGCACAACGTGCAGCAAGGGAGGGTAAGAACAAGAGCCGCCTACTCCTGGGAAGATCAGAAAGGCAAACCCGCACCTGAGCTTGGGCCCGAGCATTTTGACCCAATATAAGAGTCTGATTTTAGCGATATCGGGCCATTTATTCTACCAATTATACAAAGGCAGAGCTAATCTCAAATTGAATTAAATGAGTGATTTACCGAGCACATTCCGATTACTTACCGTAAAAGAATGGAGTGGAAACTCCCATAAACCTCACTTTAGTAGGTTTAACTCACTAGCACCTGCCGCCTAAACCTTATGCTCGGAGGCAATCCCGGCTATTTATAAAGATTCCGCCAATGAGTACAGCGACCAAACCCGCCCTTTTTGCCAAGAATAGCCCTATGGAGCGAGAATAGGAACTTTCTAATTAAAATTAGGACGAACTAGTGTACGTAGGGCTATTTAGAGTTCGCATTAACATTAGAACAAGTGAAACTGACTCGACCATTCGAGAGAGGAAGCGGGAGTAGAGCAGGCTGCTAGTGGATGCAAAAATCACACTTTCCTTTTCCATTTCGTTCTGGAAATCACTTTCTTGCCCAAAAGGCCGGGTTTTTGCTAAATCAACCTGCCCAATCAAGGGTTGAAAGCCGGGGGGGAAGCCTTTTGTCAAAGTACACGGGAAACCCAGACAAAAGGAAAGGTTGACGGCGGGAGTGAAGCAATTGCTTTTGATTCAGACGTTGTTGATGCAATCAGGGCAGTAGCCCCAGTTGTTGTGGATGGGGCTTTCGCTGATACAAAGAGAACCTATTCCTATTCTGTTTCTCCCAAGACGAGGTTGAGGATAATCGAGCGGATGAGGATTTTAACGCAGTAGTCGATCATTAGCGAGAATCTTTTATATGGGAACATCCTCTATAAATAAATGACTTTCTAAATGCTATCGAAAAACATAAGTGTAGAGCCCTGCTTCAATTCACATACAAATACAAGTGTAACTAAGTTAGGAAGTGACAAGGAAGGAGATCATTTAGGAAGTATAAAATCTTCTTTTTTTCTTAGAAAAAATTCTATTCGTATCGTACCAAGCGAATTTTTGAAGTGTCCACAGACTTCTATTCGTACCAACTAAAATTAGAAGAATAAATTAGAGTATACACGAGCCTGTTAGCGAAGTTAGTAGCATGAGAATGAGAGGCGGGGAGAGGAGAGCAAACGGCATTGGCTTCCTTGGCAAATGCACTTTTATTAAAAACTTGCTTTGCTTCTTTTCCATTGTAATTTTAAATTGCTGCCTATCCTAAACCTAAAACTGTCTCGCTTTCCTTTATTTACCAGGGAAAGGGGGATTTTTAAATCTATTCGATAAGAGTGGATCTTTCAATAAGAGTGTTTCGAACAGAACCTACTGACGTGCTTGATTCAGCTTTGAACCACCTTCCCCCCTATATTTTAGATTATATTTTTTATAATTTAAGATTGAAATAGGAATCAGTGTAAGTAGTATCCCGAAAAGAAACACTGGAGATTGGGCGTCATTTGTAAGAGATTGGGCCTACTTAATATATATATGCGTGCCTAGGGAATGGAATGGAGGAATGGAATGTCTGTTCCCCTTGCTTCTCTCTTTCGGGGCTGTGCCTTAGCCTTTGATGGATGATGAACTCATGAAAGCCCGAAGGAATCTAAGTAGGACCTAATAAGTTCCTTGCTTTGTGTTTATATTATAACAAGTTAAGTAAGGTTTATAACAAGTTAAGTAAGGTAAGGAGAGGATCTTGAACTTTAATAGGATCAATAGGAGATCATAAGGAGCTAAACCAAATACTGATGCTGCTCATGCTGATGTTAACAAGCCACGTTATCCGCAAACCACGCGACTCCCTTTCTTATATCTTATAGTAATAGAGAATTCTTAATTCGGGGGACACGGCAGGGTCTTAAAATACCAACCGGATTTCCGAAGATTCAGCCAGCTGACGAATCCAATATTTTAGGGTTTCTACTGTCGAGTAGGAAAAACATAGTATGTAGAGAAGGGGTTACCGCTACTAACCAGTAGTGTAAAACTGCTATTTGCTACCTGTCCTTTCCGTACAGGATCCGGATGCAGGCGTATTGAAAGCACGATTCCGTAGGACTCCGTTGGATCTATTTTTTAGAAAATTTATATTATAGCTTTATTTAAATAAGAAATTTAAATAAAAATCCCAAACAAGTTTTTAATTTTTTAAAGAAATGTTGATGTGAACCTGTTGTCAGGTGTCACTAACTCGTTCCTCTGATTTTCTTTAACGTCTTCCTGGTGTTGGTACCTCTACTCCGTACCCTCTGCTCGTACTTTTAAGAGATAAGATAAGAGACTTGTGTTTCACTTTGTATACCCGCTTACATCCTATTGCTCGCTCCCCTGCTGGAAGATACCGGTAAGTGTTCCCAGAGGTATGAATTTTTTCTAATACTTCACTTTTCTTGAGATTCATTGCTTGTGAATAATCCATCTGCCAGCTTGAACTGCTCTATAAGTGTGTGGCTCATCAAGTGTTGTAATCACATTATATCATTCTTATCTTATAAAGTTTTAAGTAATAAAGTAAAGGTCGAAACACGAAACATGAGAGATTTCGAAAACGATCTAAAAGGAACGATTAAAATGGTAATTGCTTTCTTTTTTTAAGACATAGTTGATGAAGCTTTCTCTAGCTCTAGATTTTTTTGTGAGAGTGAGAAGATGATGAAGATTTTAAATTGCAGTGAAAACCTTTTAGCCTGGAGGACCTTGTAGTGTAGTATTGTAGTAGTTAGTCATTTGCCTTGGTATTGGCTTGGTGTATGCTTAGTATTGGTATGTCAGATCAGATCTTCTTCTAACTGCTTGTGTGCTTGTCTATCTTGATTAGATGCATTAGAAAGATCACTACTGGAACGAACTTATTAGGCCGGTAGTACCAATTGAAGAATTATCCCATAATTTATAACAAGATCATGCCCGAATAGCCCGAATTCAGTTCCATTGTCACTTATGAAAACCTTATAACCTTATATATAGTGATAGTGACACCTAATTGATTAGGAATTTTTATAATGAAGTGTCTAATTATTAAGCGGGGACCCGCCGCATCTTCTTTTGTATAAGAAATGTCCATGTACCATGTACTATGAAGAAGGATGAAGAATCATCCACCAGAGTAGTGGAAAAGATAAACATAAATATCTCCAAGGCCTTACCTTACCCCCACAAGAACTAACTCCCCACAAGTCGAACTAATTGAGAAAGAAGGGATATTAGAATTCTACTGGGAAAGGGGCCTGGCAAAGAGGACCTCCTTCTGGCGTCTTGGCGACTTTATAGGGAAAAGCCTAGGAGCAATTTATATCATATATAATGAAAGATTGAAACAGCCCTTGGTAGGTACTACTACTACATCGCCGGCTTCCTCATCCGCGCGAAAGCCTCGGGCTTCTGACTCTATTACTATACTATAAGCTTCTAACTCTAGAAAAAAATCCACATACGTAGTAAGAATCAGCCCCAAAGAATAAGATATTAGAGTAAATTGTTTATGAAATGGCTTGACCACTTTCATATGAACTTGAGATATGTCCTTATGGATCCCGCACACTTATGTTATAATGTGCAGGAGAAGCTTCTTATGGATTGTAAATACCCAACGTCTTATCTACTGACTGACGCCGTTTCTGAATCCGAAGCTTTCCTTTGAGACGTACCTGGAGAGGTGTCTTTAAACGAGGCTTCTAGCCCTTCCCTTATTTCGTAGAATCTTTATCAGACTTGGAAAGTATTCTCTGTAACTGAAGAAGCGGAGTCTCTTTCTTCTGGAACGAGCATAAGGGAGTATTTTAATACCCGTCCTATCTCCTCTACTAAGCACTGTAACAGTCTTCTTTATTCTTATGGTGCCCGGAACAAGGTGTCTTTCCGACTATAAGAAGGAATCATAAGAGCGAACCCGGGGAAACTCTCTGCAACCAGAACACTTTCTTGAGACTACTGCTTTATAAGGGGGCTCCCCCAAAAGCTAAGAAAAGATAGGAACATGCAAGCAATATCATCTATAAAAAGAAGCTGCCCCAGAGCGGTATAAAATAGCATTAATGTTAGCATATCCGTCTCTCTCATCCGCCAAACTCAATAAAGAATAGCCTTTTCTCACGCAATTCTTGTTCATGAGGAACTGCTCCTTGGGCCGATTAATCCTTACAAACCGAGAGAATAGCCCTTGATTGACATTAAAGATTGTCATCATAAACTGCCATAAACCGATGTAATTAATATCTTATATAATACGACAATTCGATTAGGTAAATAGCCCCATCCACGCTCTAAGAAGCTGCCGACGCAAGGTAGCTTTCTGGGGAATATACCTCGTTAAGATAAGAATTTTTAATAAGATAATAAAGCTAAACTTGCCACTCTAACAACAACATAACTGCTTCCTTCCCCAGCAACTACAAAGACTACAAGCAGCCAACTCCGTTAACTCATCTAGATAAGCAAGCATCGGGAGCAAACTACTAGGTATAAGATAAGAATACGGCAAGATTAATACAAGACTGAGGCAAGTTATACCCTACTCGAGGGCCCATCACAGCGAGCTACTCTACCAACTGCAAACACCTATTCATATCTATCAGAGCATAACACCATACCTTCCCTCTTTCATGGCTTAGTAGATGTAATCCAGGCTAGGTTTATCAGATTACCTTCTTTCTTGCCTTACCTTTCTTGCTCTATTAAAATCTTCCCTTTAATACTCTCATAGTAGGAAGCGGGATAACTCTTACTCATTACGCGCTATGCTTTTTCTTATTGGAGCTTAATAATGATCCGTCGAACAAGACGACCACGATTAAGTGGCTCCCTTTACCACAACACAATATGAAACTACTTTTGCTACCCGACAAGGTTTAGACCAATCAACTGCAAACCCCACTACAATATCATGAGTATTACTCACTTTGCTAGGACTTCGGCTTATGAAAACTCGTATCTGTACCTTTTAGCCTTGTAAATCAGACTGTAAAGTGTGAACTGGGCAGACACTCTTAGTCAACAAGATTTAGTTTTTTTAAAGAAGTTCGGTTAGACCTTATAGATTAAGCCCTTGTATTGCCGGACATTGCTTTCCGTAGTAGCGTACTACACCTATTCTAGAAAAACATATAACTTCTTCTCTTATCTTACGCTATTTCTTAACGAAAACTGGAATAGATTTCTAGGGAGTTGGCTTAAAACAGGGGTTCTAATCGGGGTAAAACCGCACAAAAAAAAGAGCATTCTTATATTAATTACCCATGTTCGAGTTAGTAAGTGAGATAAGCTAGCCTGTCTAGTAGTAATGGGGAAAGAACTCCTTAATTGACATTGTAATGCCCTACCCATATATATATGAAAACCGTGAATGCTGCTCCCTTAAGCATCCGGCAAAGGCTAGGGTAGAACGGGATACCTACGTTACGCGTTAACTTATTAATATGCTTGCTATGTGTTAGAAGCTGCTCTCTATAGTTAATAGAGTCAGTTAGAAGTTGGCTTTAGAACAGGAAGATACCGGGAGGATTGTAATCCCTATATGCGGAAGTCGCTATATATAAGAAGAATAAAGAATAGAGCTAACCGATACAAGACGCGCCCTTAGTATCATGTCTTGTTCTTAGTACGAATTCATATTATATATGAAATTGAATGTGTATATTTGGAGTCTAATTATCGTGTGAATCGGCACCAAATTAGAGTGGGTGACTACTTACTACATTCCTGGCGAATGGAACAAAGGAAACGGAAAAATCGAAACGAAGGAGCGAACGGAACAAGCCCTTAGGCAGATCCGGAGACAGCTGCTCAAGCAAGTTGTACTACTATTAGAACGCATTTCTCTGTCTATGTTTATTCCCTATTCGATTTTAACGACTTCATCTACTGGATCAGAGGGTTCTTTTAGATATTCTTTTTTAGTTATATAGTAATCGATTAAGGCTGGAAGCGCCTCAGTCAATAGCAGGAAGAGTTGGCTATAGTCGAAGTTGTTAGAGTAGCTTTTTCCTCAAAGGTAAGCCGGGGTAAAGCCCCCAAATTCCCCATAGGATTTACCTTTAATGGCACAACCCTAAGAAAGACCCTTTCTTCTTATTATTTCGCTAATGTAAAAAAAGTTTACTCCCTTAATCTTGCACAAGCACCTATTCCTGACAGGTCTTAGGCATGTGATTTAAGCACTTTTCCGGGGAAAGAGATAGTCTGCTTTCCTTATTGGATGAAATATAATAACCAAAAGCCAGGGAAGGGAGCCCTTGTGGGTCCCACACAATGTATGTTTTCCAGCCCCTTTAGTTTGAAACGGCAACTGCTTACGTTTGGCACGAGAGTCGGGCTAAACCTTTGGAAGAGCAAGGCTTTTCTTTCCTAAATGGTACAACCCTAAAAGGGGCTTGTTTTCCTAATTTTGTTAAGCTAGAAAGTAACAGCTGACTCGCTTCCTCTTCCTTCTTTCTTCCCTAATTATGTGAGTCGGTAAACTTCCTCATCCTTAACACAGTCGAGCCTCCTCCGGAGCGAAGACTACTTTCGTCCTATTCTTAATGAACGAAATTCCCATGCTTGTTGCACAGCCTTGGCACTGGTTGCTTGGCTGAACTCCTTTCTATGGTTGGCATCTGACATGCTACCCCCGTTAGTGCATGAACCCAGCGAATGCGGGATTTCCTAAGAGTTAGCCTACCCTGTCTTCCTAATGTCGTTTTGTTCCCCTCAAAACAGTCTCTCGGGAGTCCCTTAAATTATAAAGGAATACACCCGCCCACTTCACAGCGGGGAAGTCAGTCGCCTTCTTATCATCTGACCCCTCTCCTCCGTATTTTCCTTTTTGACAAGAAATTTATGATCTCGGCTGAATGGGAAGTTGATGCCGAAGATGAATCCCTTACTTTGAAAGCTTTCGTCTATGACTGATCAGACCCCTTATTCATTCTTATGATCCTTCACTTTCAACACTAGAAACCACATCTACATTATACTTCGACTTGCGTTATTACTTGAACTTGGAAAAAGCTGTTACAATTACTATGATAATTGTCGAGCAATTGATGAGGATAGTTGCACAATTAATACGAGGCATTTGGAAAAACTTTTCATGTGTTTTGCCTCCAGCTTGGCCTCTCGAAACAGTGATTGCATTGATTACATATGATCGATCTCACGTGCACTTCGACACGCTTTTTGGTCACAAAGTGCCTGTTTTCTTGTCCTTTATTTGGTGATATGAAAGCCAGAAAAGCAGCAATGCCAGCGAAGCTGTGTTCAAAAAACAGCAGTCCTCTCGAAAGCCGTAATGCCTTGAAAAGCTAGAAATCATTAATGATCTCGTAGGAACGGGCGTCCATTAGGGCTATTGCCGATCCTGAGCTCAGAGAACGGTCAGCTGTCTTTGGTACGAACCTTACCCTTGGAAAGCTCCCTTTGGAAGTGTTCTGTCTTTTATAAGGCCTGCCCCTCGCATGCACACCCGTATGGGATGGAGCTTGCTCTCGTGAACAGCGGGAGTGGTAGGTCTCAATCAATGCCTGCCAATGCCTTATTGTACTACTTGGGACAGACTATGTGGGGCATTACTTGCTTTATCTGCTTTAGTTCAGTTCTTACTTATCATTTTAATTCTAAATCATAATCTTTAGTGAAAGAAGCCCACATACCCACTCTTCTTTCCCCCCATTGCTGGGGGCCTCGTTGTCACCATTGGCTTAAACTACACGCACTGAAGAACCTCCCTTTACTCTAAACTCTAAAAAAAGAAAAATTTTAATGGAGATTTGTAGCATCATTCAAGTAAATACAGATTAAGATCGTAAAAACATGAGCTTGTAAGATAGCTACACCTAATTCAAGACCGGTTAATGCAAGAACTATAAATAAAGGACCAAGATCTCCTATGAAATATAAAAGATCATTCATACAGAGCATAGTCCAAGCGAAGCCACTTAAAATCTTGACTGAACTATGACCGGCCATCATATTAGCAAATAACCGTATCCCTAAGCTTAATGCGCGAAAAGAATGAGGGATTAGCTCAAGGAGTACTAAAAAGGGTGCTAACGCCAGCGGGACTCCCGCAGGTAATGAGATGCTTAAAAAATGAAGCCCATTTCTTTGAAATCCCACTATAGTAATGCCAATAAAAAGAGAGAATGAAAGACCCAAAGTAATGAGAAAATGACTTGTAACTGTAAAGCTATAAGGTATCATACCCTGGAGATTACGAAATAACAAAAAAGTAAAAGTGACCAAGATGCAAGGGAAAAACTTTTGTTTAACATTTCCGGAAAGACCCCCTATTTGTTCGTTTACCAGGTTCAGCACGAAATCATAAAGAAGCTCCACCAGGGATTGCCAAACATTTGGTACTGAGTTGCCTCCTCCCTTTTTAGTAACAAAATGAAGCAGAAGTAGGACCAAACTGAGAGTTAGCAGCATAAACAAAGATGGATTTGTGAATGAGAAATACAAGTTTCCTAGTTTCATAGGAATCAATGGGAGAATGGCAAATTGGTCAAGTGGGCTGTTGGGCACCACCTCCCCTATTAGCGCCAGAGCTTCCCTATAGGACTCACTGGCTACTCCGTTTGTGTCCAAATCCGTCGCAATGTAATCCATAAACTCCAATATTCTGACTTTCTGCATGCGAAGCCTCGGCCATAATCTGAGCCCTTTCGGGATCCCCCGTCAATTCCTCAAAGCGTGATAGTTCATAATATAATCTCCGATGCTCCATAATTGTCCAAACAGTCCTTCCTAGAAACAGCGATAGGCAGAGTCCTAATACTCATAAGTCCAGTTTGTTTCATTTTTTTGTTAATGTCTCCTTTATATGTTTAAAAATGCCCGTCTTTTGATAATACCGTGGGTTCGGGTGGCCTAGTTTAAATAGTAGGTTATCAAATTTTGGCAGGGTTTCCCCCACGGTGGTGTCGTCTGTGATTGTTAAAAAGACATCGACCTCCCCCCGAATTTCCTCTATAGAAAAGTAGTCCCCCTCCCTATTTAAAATGAGGGCTAGGTAAAGGCAGATGTTTTCTTGCTTCTGGAGCATGGCCTTATATTCTGGAGTCAGACCAGTGTCTTTATCCAGCTTCTCCAGAATTTCCGTTATTTTCTTCTCATCCTGAAGATTTTTTTTTATACCTTGCCTGATTATGAAGAGCTTCGAGTCTATCGGGGGAAGATGTGGTGGTAACCCCCGCAGCTTCGTCTAGAGCCGGGCGTCCGGCCGTGTAATAAGACTCACTTTAGCCACTATAGTGACTTCACTCTCAACTCTAGCTGAGAAGTACTCTCCATCCACTTTCCCCTTTCCGTATGCCCCAAAAAGCTCGCCCACCCGGTTTATGAGCCCCTTTACGATTCCCTTACCCAATCTCATGAGAAGCAAGCCCAGCAGGCCCTGCCTTAACCTGTCCCCAGACAGTCAGCCCTCACCAGGCTGCTGGCATTGCTAAATGCTCTGCCATAAAGCAAGCTTTCCTGAATACGACAAATCAAATGCGGAAGTAGCTAAAGAAGTCGGCCTAACCTTCACCTTCGGTTCCCGTAACCAAGTTTTTCTCACTCCTTATGTACTTTTTCTTACTTCATCCATACTTTTTTCATTTTAAAGGACTCATCCTGTTGTTGCCCAAGTATTGTCTTTAATTAGATATGCTTGTTCCTTAAACAGCCTGCTCCTTTCGTCTCATCCACTCGCCCCGTGTCGCTTCTTACCGTCGTTTCGAGCATTTGGCCCCAATTGCGGCGGGATTTTACACTTTTTTCCGCTCTCATCTGCATGCCTTTCTTCTATAACTTGGCTCGATGGAAAGCCCGGTTATGATGGCTTTTCTTCGCCTATGAAGGAAAAGTTGGGATTTCCCCTTTTTGTAAGTTAATTTCCTTCTGTTATTTAATTAAAATTCTTTCTTTTATTTATTAATAAGGAAAGAGACTTTTAAACTTCAAGCTTGATTCCGCAGAAAGAGGTACTTCTGGACAAAGCCCTTTCTTTTCCAACCAGTCTAGGCGAGTCTAGAACCTAAAGCAGGGAATGCTGCAGCTGTGCATATTTCTTCTAGGGCGGGATAGGTCGTTTCATTCTAATTATAATGTAAGTCCCTATGTAATAAGCTTTCCTAAAAGGAAGGGAGAGTAGGATCATGGGGATCCGGTGGAAAGTAAGGTGCAGCTTAACTTGCCGCAGTTTGATCTTATTATGCTATGGCAGGAAGGGAACTGGCTTCTTGCGCTTCAGCTGAAATTGCTACGTCCGGACCAGAGGTCTTGGAATCTTAAACCAATCCTGTGCATTTCTTTCGAGAAAGGTAAAGGTGGGGGTTTACAGACTCGTTTCAAGCTCTGAATCATACGGATTCCCGATCCTCATTAAAGGAGGAAAAGTCTTCCTTAACTTCAGCTTTATCATTGCCTTCATCATTTTCTGTAAAGCATAAAAGCACGAGGCTAGTCCCATATTGCCGCTTTTTAGCTCAGATTATTCTTCTATCCGTCGCGCCGCATCGTCTCATTTAGTCTGCTAGTCTGCTCCCGTTCTTCCGTCCCCAGCCATTTGTTTTTAACAGGGGAAAAGAGAGGAGTCGTTTGCTTTAAAATAAAAAGGGCGGGGAACCTAGTCCCATGTGCCCCGTCCCAAACCCTGCATCTGAAGTTGAATCTGAAGGTGACATCTTCCTAAGGGATGAAGAACAAGAGCATGTGCCAGGATGAGTTTACTTGCCAGGAGATAAATGCAATCGTATCAAGTGCTTCCAGAGATGCATTCTGGGATAAAAGGACTACTGGTTAACCTTGCTTTGGCTTGGCCGTATAAAATAAATAAGATTAATACAATTGCCGTCGTTTCGAACCAATCACTGAATCATTCTTCAGCCGGAGACTACGCTCCTTGAAGTAGAGGAACGATAAGTGCTCGGGCATGTCTTCGATCTCCAGCAATAGCGAGGAGTATTGCTTTACATAGTCACGAATCGATCCCGTATGCTTCAAGGAGCGTAGTCTCTTCAGGGCTATCTCCCGCTTATGGATTAGCGGGGTAGAATTGCTTCTTGAAGTCTGCTTTAAAGTCGTCCCAAGTGTTGATGTGGCATAACCCTTTCTTCTCATCGGCTTGACGCCTCCTCCACCAAAGGTTGTTTACACCTCGGATAAGTACATTGTAGCATTCTTGATCTTCATGTCATCCTCGGTGACTTGAAGGGCATCAAAGTATTGCTCTAGCCCCCATAAGAAGTTATCTATCTCCTTAGAATCCCTCTTGCCATTGAACTTTGGCGGCTCGGGAACTCTAATCTTCGGTGCTTCCAGCCAGAAGGTAGTTAGGGACATGCGGTGGCGGTCCCTGCCACAGCAGCTCGATATAAGGCAAGATCAGTCTTGGTCTCGGTTACCTGGCTTGTCAGGGCTTGAAGCTGGCCACGCAACTCCGCTGTTTGCTTAGCCACTTCCTCTTGCACTATGTGAGCCACCTGCTCACGGACCAAACTTGTGGGCTCCCCTCGTAAGGAGCCAGCAAGCTCGTTGATTAAACCTTGGACCTCACCCTTGAGATCTTGGTCGTATTGCTCCAAACTCTTAACCTTTTCTTGAAGGTCCTCGATGCTCTCTGCAATCCCGGATAACGAGTCTTGGTGCTCGCCTATGGCAAGCTCCACCCGTGCAATCCGAGCATTAGTAGTCTCCTTTGGAGGGTTAGTTGACTTTCCCCCAACCGGCACGTCCTCCACAATGCTAGCACTTGCGTCGTGTCCCGACATATCCACAACTATGGTCTTCGCAGGCGAACCTGCTCTGATACCACTTGTCACGAGATGATAACTTCAACCCACGTATCACGCTCGTGTGCTACTTAACTTGCGGTCCGTTGCAAGCTAAGTCAAGCAAGCCCCTTTAAGATGCTAGGCAATGCCTAAGTCGATGGACAAAGAAGTGTTAGCTTGAGAACGAGAAGACTCGGACACTTAGAGTTTGGGAAAGATTGCTTGTATTAAGAACGCTTTAATATTACAAGTATGCTTACAATGTGAGTTTGTGTGAGTGTTTTTGGATGGATGCGAAATAAATGCCAAGGACCCCTATTTATAGTTATAGGACTCCTCGGAATGTTCTAGTCCCTACGAGAACCTAGCATGTTCTAGACTCGACTAGAACTTACAAAGCTTCCTAGTATATACAAGGCTCATCCTAGATCATTCTAGTATGTACACTTTGCCTAGACATATCTAGATACTTCCGTAATGTTCTAGCATATTCCGGATAAGTCCGCACCATTCTAGAAGTCTCCGGTCCTTGCCAGAATGCCCTCCATGCTCTTGGAAGTTTCTGGAATGTTCCGGACTGCTCTAGATGAGTCTCCATGCTTCCGGAATGTTCTGGACAGCTTACTCTAATGAAAAGTGCTTATAACCTTGGAAAATCCTAGGCACAAGCAAGTCAGTACTCATGACTCATGCGGAGTACCGCAACTTTATCGGTAGGATGAGAAGTCAGCCGTGACATTCTCCCCCGCCTAAAACGTTGACGCCCTCGTCACGGAGTTCCATCGTAGCGTTGGATTAGGTCTTTGAATTGCCAAAGATCTGCCCCTTTTTCCCATGATGCTTCGCTGTCGGGTTGTCCTTTCCACTTGATTAGGAATTCTCGTTGCCTTGGAACTCCACGTTTCTTGACGATGCGGTCCGCTAAGATGGTTTCGACTTCTTTATCATAGGAAGTCACAACGGCTGTGGGAGCCCTTCGAGACTCCCCTCGACTTGGGTCACCCACGTCCCTTATGGTCAAAAGGGTATGGTTGAAGCATGCTTACATGAAATACGGGGTGAATCTTAAGTTTTGGTGGCAACTCAACTCGGTATGATACCTTTCCGCCCCTCTTGATGATCGGGAATGGTCCCTCATATTTCCGCACAAGCCCCTTGTGTACGGATCGGAACGCTTTGAACTGTTGTGGTAGTAGCTTCACCATGACCAAGTCGCCTACTTGGTACTCTATATTATATGTCGGCGATGCTTGTCTGCCCACTTCTTCATCTTCTTTGATGCCTTGTCCAAGTACGCCTTGGCTATGTCGAGTTGCTCGTTCCATCCTCTAGCCATCCGAAATGCTGCTGGGCTTTGTCCCGAATACCCGGTTGCTAATCCTACCTTGATCACCCTTACTGGAAAAGATCTTCAATAGGTGTTACTAAAGCTTGGTCAAAGGAAAGTTCTAAAAGCCCAACTCATGATGAATCTCTTGCGGCAACATCAGTCTTAAACTTCTTTTTTAATCTTTACATGAGTGCTGTACTTAGGCAAATACAAAGAGGGGTTCTTTTTCTGTAATAAGGTCCCTGGCCCAGTTTATCCCCTTTTAATTTAAAGAAAAAAATTCTCGTAAGTAACCCGCTATGAGGGGTTTCATTCTCTAATTGTAAAGCTCGAGCGAATGTGAAGAGGGGAAGTCAAGTCCCATTCTCGCAAAAAGGAATTAATAAGATCAGGGGGAATATGAAAAAAAGAGTCAACCAGTCTCGGTACCCTAATTTACTAAGCAAAAGGGTAGCGCATTTAGAGCCAGAATTACGTGTCCCTCATACAAGAGGGGATTTCAAGCCAATCTAAGGGACAAGATCTTCTCAAGTCTTATCGTCAGTGGAAAAGACAGTCTTTCCGGGGGGTCGTATCGGGCAAATCCAACAGCCATTTGTTCCGACCTTCGTTCTTAAAAATACAAAAAAGCTTAAAAGAAAGCAGGTAATTTCACGCCAAAGCCAGTGACTGAGGGTATACCCAGATCCTGTTACCTTTGTCCAGTCTTGAAAGCCAGTTCATTTGGACTCAAACCGTCCTTTTCTTAGGAAAAAGCAGGCTCATTAGCAGCTTCAATTTCCCTCATTTACTAAGGCTGCGGCATATCCAATCTGAAGACAGGTCATCTCTCTCTTATTGGACTTCTTTGCAAGAATGAGCTTTCCCTTTTAGAAGTTTCAGCATTACCTGTGGAAGAGGATTAAGAAGTTTCATCTCGGCTAGAGGAAGCATCATCTCCGTTGACTTGATCTAATTACAGGGCCAAAGTCAAGACTTTCCGGGGCTTAAGCGCAACCATATTAAATTATTAAATCATATTAAATAAGGACTGTTAGGGCGGAATCTTTCTAAGAAGGAGTTCCTACTATAGCAAAAGAAAGGTCACAAGCAGTCACAAGCAAAAGGGCTAGCGCATGAAACTCCTCAATTCAATATAGGGGACAAGCCTCGTACTTCTCTTCAGCTGAAATTCCCACGTCTACTGAGGCTCATTCTACCGTTTTAGTATGATATCTTGCTGCTTGCTCTCCAACAAGCTGCTCTCACACCACATCTGACTTTAGGCCAAGGGCAAGTCCCAGCCCAAGGGCAATCTCTGAGTCGAACTCCAAAGCCTTTTAATATAATAAAGGGAAGAAGAAGCTTTAGCAGAAGCAGGGGCTTTTTAATAAAGGGAAGAAGAAGCTTTAGCAGAAGCTTTGTCAGTAGCAGTAGAAGTAGAAGTAGCTGGAACAGAAGCTGTCCCTGGAGTTGAAGAGATTAATAGGCAAGGATCACAGGTTTGTAATTCTTATGCGAGTACTGTTCTATGAGAATCCTCGTTAGTATGCTGCCCCTCTTTTCTTTTTTATCTTCCTTCCCTTTCGTATATGGGGAAGCCTCGTGGGGTTCTCTCAACATACATATCCGGGGGTGCACCTGTTTAGTAAGCAAGGAGCGGAACGGGCGGATCCCAGGTCGAATTTCTGATCTATTTGTTTTAGCGTTAGAGGATTGAGCTTTTTGAGAGCACCACACTGCGATTGAATGGCAGATTTCAATGATGAAAAGAGGGGTCTAGTTATCTTTTCATTTGAATGAATGAATAATGGATGTAGTTCTTACGGAATAACCTTTTCATAGAAGAAAGCGATAGGCCGGCAAGCTTTTAAATAAATAGAGAGGTCATTAATTCAAAGCTTTCTTTCATGGATAATGTTTAGTATTAGTGCTTTCCTTTATTTTATAATCAAGCTCAACTGCATTCTTATTATTCTTATTATAAAGGGCGGAAAGGTCACAAGCTAAAGAAATTCCTTCGCTCGAAAGACTTTCTTGGGTTAAAAGATGCTGGTTTCAAAGACTTCGAAGCCTTATACTCTCAAGGGATAGATCCCCTTTTCCAAGGAGCGAGCATGTTGGCAAGCCCAGGATTTTATGCAAGAGAAAAGGCTGCTTTATTGTATGCTCGAAAGCAATTCCCTTGTTAAAATGAACTGGTTTGCCTCGAAATAGCCCGGTTTACCTCCTATTATGCTGACTTGGGTTGGCAGCTGGCATTGTCCCAGGGAAAAAAGACAGATTGGCTTAGCCGGTTAAGTCAGATATTCTAATCTAATGAATGGAACCAACCTGTCTTCAAAAGCTTATTCAACTTTCCAGCTATGCTATTTTAATCGCCTAGGCTACTGCATTATTTACCCTAATAAAGTAACTTCTCGGCATTTTTTGTTAAAAATTCACGATAATGGCTTTTCCCTAATAAATAGACTTTTAAAAAGATTTTTCTTTTCTTTTTATAAGGTTTACGCGTAGTCATATATAATAATGCATGGCAGAATGCATTTAAGCAGCTGTGC
>JAOWBH010000027.1:298993-310202 GCA_028566215.1 Silene coronaria
TTGGCCTAATCGCCAATACTAGTGGCGTAAAAGCGTCAACATGAAATGGGCATAAAGGCATTCATGCATGTAAAGGACGACATCACAAGTAAACACGTTAACACACCTAGCCGCGTGATTAACAAGAGAGTCCCAATCATATGAGACATAGAACTTACACATGGTGATATTATGCATACATAGTACCAATCACTATAAACATGGTATAATTAGGACAAAAACGTCACTTAGCATATGAATAGATCAAATATGATATACATGAATGAAACATCCAAAAACCGTCATTAAACATGTAAATGAGAGTTTGTCAAGGTGTTCTAATGTTAAACACGTGTTGACATACCCCCTATAGGCATTAGAACAAAGTTCTAGGTAAAATGACGTAAAAAAATATTATAATAATTTAATATAATAGATTGAAGGGATAAAATAGGAAAATATAAAAAATTCAGGTACCTGAAATCTCAAATGCTACTATAGGTAGTACTTCATTTCACGTATCTTATTTTTTTTAAATAAGCTATTTGTCAAACACCTGTAGAAAAATTAAGCTAACTAAAATTTCCAGTAAAATAAGCTAATTTGGTCAAATAAACTATTTGAAATAACTTGTCAAACAGAGCCTAAGTTTTCATTTAAGCATATGTATTGATTGGCTCTCTCTGTTAAAATATTTTGTAACAAAATGGCCACAAGTTGATTGGTTTATTTTTAAATTTTGGGTTGATTTATGTTGTTTCTACATAAAACAAACATCGATTAGGGTTAGATTAAGTTATGGTGTAACTAAATTTTTCACTTTATTAACGTATCGAGTTAATTAACGTGTCAAAGCTGGTTAAGAACGAATAATTACTAGACTGATCTTGTTGCTTTAACAAGCAACATAATATACTAATAACTTTCTAAATCATAAAAGTAATCAGATTCTCGCAAAACTATCTCATATACACACAATGATATCTTAGAAGTCTGGAAAAAAAAAACCAAATGAAGTATTCTATCACAAGTGCGAAGTATGCACTTTTTCCATAAAAGATGGAACCTTTACTTCATATGCTCACACGCATAAACAAAATGAGAAATATATCGTTGGTACGAACATAATAGATTCGGACCATCTGGTCAACGGACGTGATTGATTTCATTCAACTTACCACAAATGGTGGTAAGAAAAACAAATTCTTATGCTCTATTTCGTTCATATGGAAACAAAGCATTTCTAAACAAAGATAACGTAATTACCAAATAGCAATAATGCAAATTAAAAAAAATATAACTCGATATAATTTTTTGTTTAATTCTATTCCTTAATAATCAGTGTCATATTTCAAAAATAAAATCTACGACAAAACCGTTTACAAGCCTAAATCAAATCTAATTAATATTCGAATCACCGATACTTTTAACAATTACCAACGTCATAACCATCGTAACGACTCATAATATTGTACTCATTTATATGAATAAGACAAAAATAAAATGGGTTGGAAATAATTAGATGTTTGACTGATCTATGTAATTGTGTTATTATTTAACTCGTCTTGAGGTTAGACGAGGATTGGCGTATAAATAGCCACACTACCTGGTACACTATTTATAAGAAGACATCATTCAAACTGTAATCAAAAGTAACAAAACCCCTCTTCTTCCTTTCTTCCGACCGTTGTATAAATCCCATTGTTATCCACAACAATGGCGATAACAACAGCAGCAACCGCCATGCCTCAACAACAACAACAACAACAACCCAGCACCAACACCAACACCATTGAATCAACAACAACAGTATCAACAATGGTGGTACTTTCAGATTATGAGCAAACTAGAGAACAAAGAATCAAAGAAAACCGTGAACGCCTTCAAAAACTCGGCATTGTTGATCTTTCTCTTCAATTAAAGTCCATTTCTTCAACTGCATCTAGACGCACTACCCCCCAACCTTCTTCTCACAGAAATACCCCTCTTAAGTCTCCTTCTGTTGGCCCCACTGAACCCCGCCGCCGCTCTTCCAGGTATTATTTCGTCTTAATTTTGATAAATTATCGCTGTTTGCTGTCGTTTTGGAGATTTCATTTTGTGTGTTTTTGAAATTCTGTGAATTTATTGATGGGTTTGAGATATTAGATTAATAGGTTAACATTTTGGGTATGCATGTTGTAGTTTATGACACAAAAGTTCTATCTTTTTCGGTTTTTTTTTTAGTATAACTTATATATTCTATTAGTAGTTCGCCACCCTATCCGTAAATCCTAGTTTTGATTATTGCATATTTGGATGTGTATCCATTGCTATGGCTGATGTTGGCAACTATTGATGTGGGTCTGCCCACTTAATTGCTCATTTGCTTTATTTTCCGGGTTTTTGTATAGCAGTATAGAGTGTCTTGAATGACATTTGTATTAGTAATCTGGTTCAAGTTTGCTGCTTTAGTTATGTTGTCACTGAGTTAATTTGATGAGTGTTAAATCTTTTGAGACTTCATGGTATCTTTATAGGTTGCAAAACGCACCACCAGTTACGTACGTAGAGCCAAAAGAAGAGAAATCGCGAAAAAGTAGGGACATTGTGTTGGAAGTAGGTTCAAAACCAGAGTTTTATACTGAGGAGCATGAGAAACTGTTGGGCAATACAGAGATGCCGTGGGAATTTTTTGTGGATGGGTATGCTGCTGATGGAACCAGAATTTATGATCCAGTGAAGGGCAAGACTTGTCATCAGTGCCGGTCAGTTTTCTTTTTTTCATTAGTTGTTCTCTTGATCGTCCAGCTTTCCAGTTTACACCGCCTGAACTTTGTTTCGTCTTTGTTGCATAGAGATGATTATTTATGTATATGTTCCTCAAAATAGATTCCTATGATAAGATAGAGATCTTTGTGTCGATATCTTCTGAAGACTAAGCTTTCATTACCGTTTTCAGTTAATATTTGTGCAATTTCCAATAATACTGAAATGGAAAGAAACACAATACGGACTATATAAATGTTGCTCCATCCGACAATCAGAAGTGTCAATGTAACAAATATTTTGGTTATGCTTGCCACTTAACATTTATATAAGAGTTAAAAATTCTTTGAGCCGTGAAAACTGGTTGCAGAGATTAATAACTCGAGATTCCTCGCTTTCTTGTGATGTGGATCCGATCAAATCTATTGTTTATTTGAAAAGTTAGAACCGACAAGGCTGGCTTTTCTTTGTGTCATTACACCACTTATGTAGTGTTTTTGACCTTAGCGTGACATTAATAACTCGAGTCATATTTTACCAATTTGAAAATTTAAAGGCAGTTGAGGTTTTGAGCCTCAATATTTGGGCCAAAGTGGCCCGTCTTTATACGTGAATATCACTGTTTTCACTGCCACAATAGCTGTCTGAGAAACATGATTATTAAGCCTGTTTTGTTTTCTTGTCATGGTTTATTGCAAGCTTTCCTTAAATGTGAGCTTTTCTCAAAATCTTACCATCCAACAAGCTGTAGCAAATGTTTGCGATTTATGCACTTAGCTAGATGGATGAACGAAACTGGGGTAATTAATATACTTTGAATAAATTGCACTGAGCTGCGTGAGATCATTTCTCATCAAGAACAACAATATTTATTAAAACTCCAATGCCTTGTAAAGAGACTCCTGCTCAAAGCGGCCTAGGGAGTCGAACATACGCAGCAGTAATGAATATGGAACGGCCATCTACTATTTTATATAAAAAAAAGCTGGATAATTTTGTGGGCCATTCAATTTAGTTATTTATATCCCAGTGGCAAAAGGATAATACATATGACTCAAACAGAAATTTGGTCTGCTGTTATGAGTTTCTGATTTGCAGTGAGAATTGGGGATTAAGACCACTGTTCAACTCGTACATAAGATGTTCCATATTATATAATCCTCAAAATGCCCGGATTTCAGAAAAAGCTGTTATTTTTTCGACTTGGAGTGTCGTTCGGCGTGTATCTACATTCAAAGAAAACACATTGTTCCTTTCAAACAAAAAGCTGTTCAACTATGACTTCCTTTATACCACGTAGATCCCACTCTTGACATTCCTTATGCAAAACATAAATGGAATATGACATAATTTTAAGGTGGCCATGTGACTATTCGTGGACATTCAGAAGTGCCTGCAAAATCTTTGAGATTTTTGTTATTGCATAGGAATGGAGCCATGGAGGTTTGCACTTTGTTAGACTGTGTTTCAGTGCTTTCATTGACAGGCATGTGGTAGTATATCAGACATATTGTTGGTTACAGGGTTTACAGAAAATCATTTTAATGCGTCCTGTTTCAGGCAAAAGACTCTTGGGCAACGTACTCGGTGCTGCCAATGCAATCTCGTTCAAGGGCAGTTTTGTGGAGATTGTCTTTATACGAGGTACGCATTTTCTTGGCATAAAGCATTCTCTTGAGTATATGTATCATTTGTCGTTCATAACGCCTGGCTGCCCAAACTATCATGCATATCTCATATAAATGTAAGGTTAATAAGTTTGTAATACTGTTTCATATAAGTTTCTGTTGGCTGTTAAAGAATGCAGCTGCTGCATTGGCATTTACTTTATGCTTCAAAATGACTTTTACTTTATGCATCTCAATTGGATATTCTGCCATTGTGCTTTATTTTCACCGCAATAGTCGCTTTCAACTCTATTATCCCAGTTCTTGGCAATCATTATATGTCTTCACTTCAAGTCTTCAACTGTGTATGTTTGATATGTCCTATAATCTAAGGGCTTATTTGGATGGACGGTTTTGGAGGGAAAGTGAGGGTGGTGCATTCTTCTTGTTTGGTCACCAGTTTCAGTTTGAAAGAATTGGAGGGATTCATTTTCCCTCTTCCAAGGCAACGATAAGATCCTCGAAATCTTGGAAAGATTCGATAGGAAAATGCTGTAATGTCTTGCTACTCTTCAAGTGACGTGGTTACCCCGTACTTTCCCTTGAAAAAACAAATCGAAACACAATCTACCATCATCCTTGAATGACCCTTCTAGTCACATTAAAAAAAATAAAATTAAAACAAACCTGAGTGCCATCCAAACAAGCCTTACGGGTTTGGGCTGTTCTTTTCAACTCTGAAGAGTGAATTCACATTTGCTAGCTACTAGCTAGTGCTAGATTCTCCATTCATTCAGCTTCTGTATTAGGCAAGAAACCCCATTGTTTCTTGATATGCGAAACTCATTCTTTCTCGCCGAAGTTTTGTGCAACTGATTTTCAATCTGTGGCTGGTATATCTTCTCCTCATGGTCTAGATCCTGACCATTCTGGAATGTAAATTTTATTTCGTCATCCTTTTGTCAATTTGCACGTATGTTGTCTGTCATATTCAACATTTTTAAATGACTACCTATATTATGGTAACATTGTCCGAATAGTTCAGTTTAGTGTTTAATTTATCTTCCCCTTTGTGCCTTCTTTCACGTGTTAACAAAAAAATGTCTCTGAAGTGCATCGGTTTGGCTGTCTAATACAGATATGGGGAGCATGTCTTAGAGGCTAACCAAAACCCGAATTGGATTTGCCCACCTTGTCGTGGAATTTGTAACTGCAGTTTGTGCCGTCAAGCAAAAGGATGGCCTCCAACTGGCATGTTGTACAAAAGGGTATGTCTTTGAATCTCGAGGGTCCAAGTTTTTTTCCGCTTTCATAGATCACAAGTTTATTCTCCATTTCTACTGTAGCCAAAGTATCACTGTTGTTTGACTGGAACATAACGGAATAAAGCGAAGCAACTCATAAACCGGTTGCTCTTATCATTATGGGCCTCTAAAGTCCAAACTACTCCGTAAATGCTAAATCACGAGATTCATTGAATTTGTTCCTTGTCTCTTTCACACTACAGATCAGCAGATTAGGATACAAATCAGTGGCACATTATCTTATGGCCACAAAACGCGCTCCTCCAGAAGAGAACACAATTACCGACAAGCAACAATTGGCCAAGAGATGTCTCCCCTTTGAGGGCATGCAAGTGCCCACTGATAATATTCCTGATGAAAAAGCAACAGATGAGGCTAATGTAACTCATGGTACCGAGCCAAATCAAATTCTGGAGGAATCTGTTATGAATGGTCAAGTGAATCTACCCTCTGACGGCATGCAACTGCCCACTGATAATGCCTCTGATGAAAATGCCGCAGATGAGAATTATGTAAGTCATGAATTCGAGCCAGATCAAACTCCAGAGGAATCTGTTATGAATGGTAAAGTGGTGGAAGATGTAGTTCCTGTTGAGAAGAGACCGGTTGGAAGACCGAGAAAAAGGATAGAAAGTCACAACCCTGATGTAGCTATTCATGTCGAGAAGAGACCGGTTGGAAGACCGAGAAAAAGGTCACTTGAAAAAAAAATTGACGCTGATTTAGTAGTTCATGTCAAGAAGAGACCAACTGGACGACCAAGAAATAGGTCAATTGAAGAAAATATAAACTCTGGTGAGGAACCATTGAGCACAGATAACCAGAAAACCGAGCTGAACAATTCAACTTCTGTGACTGGCAGTGCCTCTGATGACAAAGTTACTGATGAGAGCAATGCCAAGCCTGATATCGGGCCAAATCAAACACCAGAGTCAGTTGTAGATGGTGAAATTGCGCAAGATGTGCTTGTTATTGTCAAGAAGGGACTGGTAGAGACACCGAGAAAAGGGCATGAGAAAGAAAATCTCGACACTGGCGTGGAACCATTGAGCACAGATGTCAAGAAAGACGGGTTTGTTTCTGAAGTGCAGAGTCCACATAGCTCAACTATTCTGAAATGCAGAGTCCCCTTTGAGTGCATGCCAATGCCCACTATTAATGCCTCTGATGAAAAAGCCACAGATGAGAATAATGTAACTTCTGATACCAAGACAAATCAAACTCCAGAAGAATCTGTTATGGAAGGTATGACGGTGGAAGATGTAGTTCATGTTGAAAAGAGATCAGTTGGAAGACCGAGAAAAAGGCTAGAAGATCACGATGCTGTTGTAGCAATTCATGTCGAGAAGAGACCGATTGGAAGACCGAAAAAAAGGTCAATGGAAGAAAACTTTGACACTGATGTAGTAGTTCATGTCAAGAAGAGACCAGTTGGACGACCAAGAAAAAGGTCAATGGAAGAAAATCTCAAGTCTGACGAGGAACCATTGAGCATAGATGTCAAGAAAAATGAGTTACACAATTCAATTTCTGTCGCTGACAATGCCTCTGATGACAAAGCCACTGATGAGAGTAGCCGCAATCCTGATTCCATGTCAAATCAAACTTCAAAGTCACTTGTCAGTGGTGAAGTGTCGCAAGATGTGCATGTTATTGTCAAGAAGAGACCGGTAGGAAGACCGAGAAAAGGGTCTGAGAAAGTAAATCTCAACACTGGTGCGGAACCATTGAGCACAGATGTCCAGAAAAACGAGTTTGTTTCTGAAATGCAGAGTCCGCACAGCTCAAATAATGTGACTGATAGTGTTGCTAGAAGACTTAGGTCTACAAACAAGACCTAAATCAACGGTCTTTGCTGAATATCTCCTAAACTATTACGCTTAGGTACTTTTAGCCTTTTAGCCGAACTTCAGGATGGCACAGGCTGCTGCTACGTAGAGAAAGCCGCTTTTTGGAGGAAAGTATTTGAAATTATCTTTTGGTAGTGCAACACATGTTGACAGGACCATCGTCCTTGCATCACCCATTTGCCCATGCAACGGTGCACGTCTAATCAAGTCGATGGGAGGGGGGGCAATCCAGGCCGGACTATTCTCGTTTTTGGGAAGGTTGTTTAGTGACAATTGCCTATATGTAAATTATACTCTCCAGGCTCCAACACCCTATGTTTACTAAAATAATAATATAATTCATGATATGTGGAGAGCTTTGCTTTTTTGCCCTTGCTCAGACGGGCGGAACGAGGAAGTCAACAAGCGCAATTCTCCCAATTTCTTAAACTTAAGTTAAAATTTCCGATATTTATTAAGGTTAGTTAATCGATTGCATTACTAATTAGGTTCCTTAAATTTTCGATCTTTGTTAAGACCACCTCCGAACATCGGAATCATAGTATGATTGCCACTCATAGATATGTGGATTGTACGGGGTGAATTTATATTTCTCCAGCTAATTAGAAAGACAGAAAAGGTGGAGGATTATAATAGTGCTTCCTTTTTGGCGTCAACAATGGTGACATTTCCCTTGGTTCTCCATCAAGTATGTTGGCGTATTGTACTACCAGATTCTCTTCCTTCTTCTCCCAAAATATCTGGGCTTGTGATGAGTGATAACATCAAAATAGTATGGGCCTCTAGTTCGACCATTTTCTCTTGTTAAATAAGTTACCGATGACGACAAGAGTAAAACTGTTATTTTAAGTAGCGAATTTATTTTTTATTGGCATTTTTATTTAATACTCAGTAATTCGATTGTATCATACATTTAATAAGTCTCCCTTGCGTTATACATTAGGGGTAAAACCACTACTTGAACAAATGCATGGAGGGAGTATTCTCTCCAGTTTTTTTTTTTTTTGAGGAACTGGACTATTTAGTTCAATCCAAGGGTCAAAAATGCATCTCGCCCTATTGCTTTGACTACTAATCAGAATATAACATTGTTTAGCATAGTACTGAACTATTGATCCTCCAGTTCATTAAAGAAATGGAAAGAATCCTTTTGTAAATGCATGATGTCGATGGTTTCAAGTTTATTTATCATTTCTTGTCAAAGGCTAATTGAAATAATGACTTTACCCAAGTCAAATGTGTCATGCATATATGTGTTTCAAAGAGCTTCAAATAATTTCACCCCAACCTGATTTTCAAATTCTACATATAATGGTGTAGACTGTAGAGTGTAGACCAATCAATTAAAGAAATGCAAGATGTTGTTGTCACAAGAAACTTGAATATATACTGTAGGTTGCACTGCACATAATAAATCATTCTGAAATCTTTGCCTTTTATCTTTAAAACAACCAGTAGTAGTGATATTAAATGCACAATAAATGCGTCGTCCCCTCCACCCTGCACCAATCTTGCATGCTCATCTATTCCATTCATCTCTATTATTATTATTATTCACACTTTAATTTTGCATATAAAGTCATTTGAATGATTGCCATGCTAAGCTAAATGCTTTACTTTACACTTCCATCTCTTCTTTTCACGTATAAATAAAACTTGATGGAATTATTTTCTTGGCTTTGCATGCTTTGTTTGTACGAGTAGTTATTGATTAGATTACCCACTTGAGACTTTCTTACTTTAGTCCCATTGCTTTATTATACTACTGTGCCCACTCACCTCAGGTTATTCTCAACGTGTGTACATTTCTTCATGGTATATGCTCATTCTGAGCTTGCTTTTGGTGTAGCTTTTTTTTGCGATGAAAATGTTTGAGCATTATGGTATATTATTAGAATATACGGTATAGAATATGAGAAATGTTACTATTTTAGGCAATAAGGTAGAATATTCTAGAACCATAGTAAGGGTTACGTTATGAACCGAGTTATTATATATATACCAAATCATTCATGTAACTCACAACTCAATAATCAAACCCTTTATAAAATACTTTCTTCTAGAATTTAACTGAAAATGTATGTACTCGTAACTCGTAAGATCTTACAATCACCTTTCCTTTTAACTTTTTTTAGCGGATTGTGAAATGTCAAAAGCTTGTGACGCGTCATATTAAATAAATCATCTTTTTTTTACCAACACAACAATTAACTTGAAATTTCTATTACTTTGTTTTACGTGAACAATCAAGAATCCATATAAACGTAAACGACTTAACTTTCAACTATCTACTCATACCGTCCCGACCCTAAACAACTTTTCTAACCAATCAATAATTCTGATTTAAATAAGCAATCAATACGTATAAAACTCAGACTAAGATTATCTTTAGCACAAAACATACATTGAGTCTGCGAACCAAACTTGCACCGGTTTAGACCCGACAAAACTGACCTGACCTTAATAGAGGACCTAGAATCCGAATTGACCCGACTGTATTCAACCGACCATAATATTTATATCGCAAACTGACTATCATCCCCAAATAACTTGAAAACGACCCAAACTCGAGATGACCGTCCTGAACGCGTCTCCGTTGACCCATCTTCTAGGTTTACATGGGCTTGGACCTTAGACTTGAGATAAAGTGGTATAGTTTTTGTCGATTATTAAGTTAGATCTTGAAAATCCAAGACTCAATATAACCATGTACATAGTAAATTGCAAATGAGATCGTGGATCTATTATTCTGATATATTATTTTTAGGATTTTTGCCAAACAGAACCTTTAAAAAAAAAATCCAAACATTACCTTTAAAAAAATGTTTCTCAAACACAACCTTTAATATAATTTTTCGTCAACGTAAAGCATTTCCTGACTATTTGCAATGGGTGACTTCAGTCGATGTTTGAGATAACAAATGAGGTTGAGAGTACATGCTTTTCAGGGGTTGTCAACACAGTGGATTTGCTGGAAAGGTGGGAGTACAAGCTTCCCAACGGGATGCATAAGGTGATGATTAGCTCTAAATCTCTAATACCATTGATATATTCAGAGAACTCGTCCCAAAAGCTAACTAATAGGGTGGTAGATTCTAATTCTATATAAATCATACACAAGTCTTCCCACACGACTAATGCTGAACATTTACCATAAATCATACTTCCTCCATTCCAATTTATTTTATAAATTTGATTAAAATACAATTTATATATATTCAATAAATGTATAAAAATGATTGAAACGAAAGAAATATAAGTTTTTGTGTTTATCTCTATGATAATTTATTGATAAAATAATTTAACGATAATTGCGGTTCGAGTTTTTCTCCCCCACACACCCTAGACTCTCCCTACTTACCTAGTACATACATGATTACATGCACAAGAATACAACAAAATCGATTAGTTTGGCGAGATTGCGGAAGTCAACAATACAAAGCTAGAGAATGCAGAGAAAAAGAGAGGTCAAACAACAAAGGAAAAAACAGAAAATCAGAGATAATAAAACCCCACCTACAATTCTACAAACATGATATATATACACACTACTATAGACTAGAGAGCAGTATAATATTTTTTTTTTAATTTTTTTTTTTGATAAGGTAAGAAAACTAGATTGATCCTCTAGGGTAGGACTAACCTATTTCATCCTTTCGAATGAGAGAGGTAAGTTGAAGCCACCGGCTTTCAAACCACCTCGAAAGAGTTGGACATGAAT
>JAOWBH010000027.1:327114-349326 GCA_028566215.1 Silene coronaria
ACCTCTCTCCAATCACCAAACCCCACCATCTCCTTTATTAATATTTAATTCTAATTATTCCTACCTCTCTCCAATCATCAAATCCAACTCATATCCTTTATTAATATTTAATCTCAATTTTTCATACCTCTCTCCAATCACCAAACCCCAACCATAATATAATACTCCCCTTAATCTTTGTGACCTCCCCAAAGAGGAAGAAAAGAGTGTAAGAGAGGGAGTATTAATTTAATCGATTGTGAGAGGAGAAAAAGAGGAGGTCGGAGAGAAGGTTGAAAGGAGAGGGTGGAAACACCCTCAATAATTTATCCCCAATTCATTTGAAATGCAAAAGATCGTGTAAGTTGTTACTTGTTGGCTGTTGCTTCTCAAAAATTGTAATTCCATTCTCTCCTACGAACTCAGTCACTTAATTGGTTAAATGCAGTGAATTGTACCAAAACTATTGTTTCTGGGTTGATGTGCAGTTGAATCAGAGAACTTGAGAAAGTCACGATAAGCAGTAAACATTTTACCACTTTTTACTATCTCTTCTTTATAATTCAGGTCATAAAGATTGAATCTTTTTGGTTATGAGTAATTGATGTTTACTGTCCCATAATTCATTCTCTTTAACTTTTGAATGTTCAATCATCAATATAGGCTGAGAGTTATTCTTGTGATTGCAGTCTGCATTGCTTAGTATTGAAACAATGTGCAAATGACTGTATTTCCATGTTTGCTACCTTTGCTTCTTTTGTTTAGGGGTTGTGTTCTATTTTTGTTAGGGTCCCTCCATTTGAGGTTTTGACGGCGAGGCGAAAATGACAATGTACTTTGGTATGGCTTGTTTGGATTGTGGGTAATTGTTGTCACATAAATGGGTTTGCGCAAATATTGAAACTCAGTTTTTATCAAACTTCTTGTAGGATAATGCATTACTCTCGTATAAGCAAACCCTATTCTTTTCCGTGACTGAAGTTTAGGATGCTCTTATTTAACCCCAATTAGCACGATTAATAAAGAGATTTGTTGGGATTCTCATCCACGAGAGTAAGAGAAGGACGATCAGGAACATATCCGTTGAACCTAGTGCCCTTGACTTGTGTTAGACACCATGGGAGTGGGTGCACTTGTTAGGGAGACATTTACAAAACTGGGGTGGGAGTAATAAGACCTTAATAACATTTTCCTCCCATAATCGCAACTTAATAGCTTGTTGTCGGGACTCATTTATGTGGATGATGCGTGTTACAGTGATCCTGGTCCTTAGGCCTTTCCTATACCAGTCTTCTAATACTCTTATTTTTTTAATTAAAAGAGCCATGGGTGCATGTGAAAAATTGAAAAAGCTCCAGGGTACAACATAGAAATTCCTTAAATGTGACACAAACATATGTAGTTGAGGGGGCTTCATCGATGCTGCTGCCACCCATAGAAACTGTGCGAACGAGACAATCAAATGTGAGGGAGGTTACAGCTTCTATGCCGCATAGCACAATGGCCCCACCATATGAAGCTGAAAGATAAGGCTAAGAAGGCAAGGGAGTTTGACTTACAGTAGCTCAAATTTTGGAAAGACTACTAACTAGAAGTCTTGAGCCATGATCTAGAGATAAGTGAGGAAGGAATGAACCTTCTGGAACTTTCATTTCTGGATTGTCATTACAGCTCCTCGGAGTATTGGTCTGGAATTCAGGATGATAGAAAGGTGGATGTGCTCTTTAGCATTCCCGATGACTACAAATCAAAGTTATGTTCGCTGATGTTGAGATACATTCCTCCGAGTAGTGTGATGCTTCTGATTTCTTCTTCACCAACATCTTGCATTAACAACCGTTGTCAATCAGGATACATGCTTAAGGTACGTTATTGGTATACTCTATAGTCTTTACATCCACCGACTTGCTGATAAATGAAATGATACTAATTCTATGAATCAGTAGTATCACATACATTAATGTGTAAATTGGATGGCATGATCGGGCTTCTAAAGGAATATATTCAGCTTGCATACGGTTGCCTTGATTCTATAATATCGGGCTGTTAAGATAAAACCTGTCATTTCAGCAACTTTTTTTTGGCTGGTCTTATTGGTGAGACGACAACATTTTTGTGTATCTATAAACGAGATAGGCATTTGATGGCGGATCTATGGTATTCAAGTCTTTGCTAACTTTAAAATGTTTAAGAGTCGTTCCTGAAAAATTGAGATGAACATTTCAGGAATTAGTGAACTATGTTTGCTATTGCAGTTGGTAAATCGGAGTACGCAGTTCATATTTGCTGACATTATTTTTCCTAGGAAAAACAATTACGTACTCCTGCAGGGTATGACTGACATCTATAAATGGTAACTACAGATCAGTTTTCGAGTAGCTTATGTTTAAATGAAGTTCTTCAGGGATTATATTGGAAATAATTCTGCTGGTAAACCGTAAATACATCAAAAATTCTCCACTGGTGGTTAGTCGCAATGCTGGCTGGGTTTCCAGATTCACTTGATCTGATGTTAACCACACATTATTATAGGAGGACTTGTCTTACTATGAGATCACTTCATCTGTCTAATACTCTGTATCTGTGTTGAGATCTCTGGAGTTAGAAAAAAGAACACTACATGGTAAAAAAAGTGTAGGTCTTGTGCAAACGCTTTTATGCTAAATTAGCACGAGTAGTTAATGAAAGAAGCTCTAGCTGGTGATTTGGTAAAATGTAAGGCGATTTTATACTGAAGTAGTATAAAACCGCCTATACAATAATTTGTGGGTAAAACAACTTATTTATGCCATTTTTGTGTACTAGAAAGTGAGACATATCACATATGGGAGTCTATTCTAAATTTCTTGTACTTTACCAAAACAAAACTTTACAAGACCCTAAATTGAGGTTTCCGTGTTTTTTTTGGTTTTGTTTTGGTCAATGTCACTCTCTATGACAATTTGACAAGTAGTATTATTTTAACTAAAACATGACTTCAAATTGGGTACTCAACTTAATTGTAACCATATTCACAAAGCTACACAAGCTGTTAACTTCAAAACATTTCATATAAACCACATGACATGACAGCCATAAAACTCACTCTCAACTACCAAACTTTGCTAAACCATCCTGCATTAACTAAAGATACAACTATCACACATGTTTTTTGTGCCACTTTGACCCTTTCCACAAGTGGGTTTATAAAGACGTCATAATATCATAATTTTCAGAAAAAAAAGCTTTACCATTTCTTGATATTTCAAAGAACCAATAAGATTTTTCATGGGATTTACATGGGACTTACAAGTTGAGTGTCGACTCGAGTGACATGGACACCCCTCAACAACCTTATTACTTACGACTTACGAGTACTAATACCAGCCGAGCTTACTAAAATCTGTAGATGCGGAAGAGTTTGGATGTATCTATTGCTTCTTGTGAGTATTTGTCAAGTGATAATGCATCATGTGGTGAAATGCACCTGTGATACTGTGCTATCAAGGTAGTACTAAAACTTGTATCTTGTGAAAAGGACAAGTTGATTTCTAGCCTCACAGTTTTATGTACCATGTAGCTCAATTATTTTTTTGTCCAGTAATCTCTTAATCACAAAATTAATGTCCCATTTTCTCTATTACTTTTCTTCTCTCGTGTGAAACTTTAGTCCACATTTTTTATTTCTTCTTTCTTCCTTTTATATTGTGGTATGAATTTTGATGTGTCATTAACTCATTATTCTTCAATGTTAAATACTCGTATCTAGAAGAATTGGAAAGTTAACTTATTACCATTTCAGGATTATATCAGTATATCACCCATACACTTTATTTATTAATATTTTATTTTTTTCAGAATTTTCTGTTTTTCTTGTAACTTTAAAACTTTTCCAGCTTCCTATAGTTTTGGAACATGAGTACAAAATTTTGATATTACTTTTAAAGTTGATGAAGAGTATGTATGTTCATGTATCATTGTGCTACAGTTGGACAAACATGTTAAAAATTGGGTTTCTGTTTTGGTAGCATTCAGTAGTTTCCTTAAGTTTGTAGGGAATTCGGTTCGATTTGTGCCGAGCCACTATGATGTTGAAATTACTTATCTTTTTTGTGGTTGCGAAATTGGCTGTGGAAAAAGGGTTGTTACACGCAGCTGATGTTGATACTAATTCTTCAAGAAGACCTAAAGAAGTTAACATTGGGGCAATTTTCGCGTTCAATTCTACAATTGGGAAAGTTGCAAAAGTTGCAATACAAGCAGCTGTGGATGATGTAAACTTATCCCCTTTAGTTCTTAATGGAACAAAGATTAACATCACAATGCAAGACAGCAATAACAACGGTTTTCTCGGAATTGTTGAGGGTAAGTATCTCCCACTTAGCGTACCTTATTTGGTACTCTATACGTCCCAGCCATTAGTTTACGTTTGAATGTGAATTGGTTTTCATGTGAAGAGTAAATGGGCTATAGAGTTCTATACTCGGTTCCTAAATAGGAAATGTAAGTATTGGTTAGGATGGATGAAAATGTAATTCATTAACTATAATCTCATTGATTCTTGTATGTTTTAATCCTAATCTTGCAGCAATGTCCTTTATGGAGAAAAATGCAGTGGCAATCATAGGTCCACAATCATCTGTTATTGCTCATGTAGTTTCTTATCTGGCCAAGGGACTACAGGTCCCATTGCTCTCATTTGCAGCCACAGACCCATCCCTTTCCTCCCTCGAGTATCCTTTCTTCGTTAGGACAACCCAAAATGATCTTTTCCAAATGGCTGCTATTGCCGACATTGTGGTTTACTTTGGATGGAGGAAAGTGACTGCAATCTATAATGATGATGATTTTGGAAGGAATGGCATTGCTGCTTTAGAAGATAAGTTAGAGGGGAAGCAATGTACAATAAGCTATAAAGCACCTATGAATCCTGAACCTAGTGGAGAAGACATAAGGCAGGTGTTATATCAGGTTGCTTTGCAAGAATCTAGAATAATTGTTCTCCATACTTACACTAGTTATGGCCTGAAGGTGCTTGAGGTTGCTCGTTCTCTACATATGATAGATAGTGGCTATGTTTGGATTGTTACTGATTGGCTTACTGACATCTTAGATACAGATTCACCACTTTCTTCCAGCTCCCTGAGTGATGTTCAAGGGCTACTTACCTTGCGTTTTCACACTCCCGACTCAAAGGTGAAGAAACAATTCATGACTCGATGGAGAGATTTGATTAGAAGGGAGAACACAAATGGGGTTTTTGGATTGAACACATACGGTCTATATGCGTATGATACAGTTTGGATTCTTGCCCATGCCTTAGATGAATATTTTAGTCAAGGAGGAAACATATCATTCTCAAATAGTTCTATGATAAGTCAGCTTAAGGACAGTAACTTGCATCTTGATGCAATGAGGGTCTTCGATGGAGGCGAACTTCTTCTCTCCAATGTACGAGAAGTAAAACTGACGGGGCTGACTGGCAATATTCAGTATGACTCTGATAGGAATCTGATAAATCCATCTTATGACATTGTCAATGTTGTAGGAACTGGTCATATTAATATAGGGTATTGGACTAGCTCTTCTGGTTTATCAGTTCAGCCGCCAGAAGCTTTATTCTCCACTCCGCTCAATCAAACAAGTTTAAGGCAGCAATTGTACAGTGTAATGTGGCCGGGACAAACTGCAGAGAAGCCTCGTGGATGGGTCTACCCCATAAATGGGAAGCGTCTAAAGATTGGAGTTCCAAATCGAGTTGATTACAATGAAATCGTCTCATATTCAGCAAAAACAAATTCATTCTCTGGCTATTGCATTGATATTTTCACTTCTGCTGTCAATCTGCTTCCATATGCTCTTCCCTATAAGTTGCTGCCATTTGGGAATGGAACTGATAACCCAAACATCAATGAGCTGATCGACAAATTGAATGCAGGAGTAAGTGTAGAATTTATAAGTTCGGTAACCTTGTTTTTTTAATGCATGAATTACACCTTCAAGTAGACTTGGTTGTTTGTGTCCATCCAATTCGGTTATATATGCGCTTTAAGCTCTGTTCAGGCCATTTTGTTACATGTAAGTTTGGGTGAAGTCATTTTGGGTTGGGTGGAAAGATGTCAGGCTATTCAGTTTTTGAGTCAGGTCAGTTCAAATTGTGGATTAAGTTTTGGTCATTTGTTGCGACATAAACTTGGTGAAATTTCAAATGTCATTTTAGGTCAATAGAGTCATTTTTGGTTTAGGTCCAACAAAATTTGGTTCAGTTATGGGTGAGGTTGATTTGGGTTTTGGGGTTATATTAGGGCTTATTGTGTTCAGACTGGGTCATTTGGGACGTTCCAGTCGTGCGAGGTCTACCTTTAACTCTTCAGTAACCTTATTCATTGTTTCGCTGTAGGTTTTTGATGCTGTAATTGGTGATATTTCTATTACCACTGATAGAACAAGGAAGGCAGATTTTACACAGCCATACATGGAGTCAGGTTTAGTTGTTGTAGCCCGGGTGCAGGCCAAGGACTGTAATTCATGGGCTTTTCTAAGACCATTCACTCCAATGATGTGGTGTACAACATTTGTATTTTTCATTTTCGTGGGATGTGTTGTTTGGATTCTGGAACATCGGATTAATGACGAATTCCGAGGCCCACCCAGGCAGCAACTTATAACAATGTTATGGTAAGTGTTTACAGCATCTTTAGTAACCTTATTCCACGGCCGAAGCTAATGCTGGTTGTTGCATGCTTTCAATTGCAGGTTCAGCCTTTCAACCTGGTTCTTTGCTCACAGTAAGTTCTTTCAGTTCCATCAGTTATGTTTCTATACACAAGCGTCTTAGACTAATAGTCTTCCCCAGAATCAGGCTACTGAGTGCGTTGCCATTAGGTCATTTTGGGTACTGGGTCATTTCGGGTTTGGGTCATTTTTGGTTCAGGTGTTACGTGTCGGGATCATTCCGGGTCGTGTCTGATAAAGTTTTTGTTTCGATTAAGCTCGGGCCAGTATTACTAGGTCCAGTTATAAGGCTTATGATGCTTATATTTATCCCATTTTATGCAGGGGAAAGTACTATGAGCACACTTGGGCGATTTGTACTCATCATATGGCTCTTTGTCGTCCTAATAATTAATTCAAGCTACACTGCAAGCCTGACCTCCATACTGACTGTTCAACAACTCTCATCACCTATAAAAGGAATACAAAGTCTAGTGTCGAGCAACGATCCTATAGGATACCGTGAAGGTTCATTTGTTTACGATTATTTGCACAAGGAGCTTGGGGTTGCTGATTCTCGTTTGGTTGCTCTTAAGTCTGAAAATGAGAGTGCCGAGTCTCTGAGAAAGGGCCCTAAAAATGGTGGGGTTGCTGCCATAGTTGACAAAAAGGCGTACATGGAGCTCTTCCTCTCAACAAGATGCGATTTCACTATTGTGGGACAAGAGTTCACCAAAAACGGCTGGGGATTCGTAAGTTTCTTTCCACTGGTAATTGCACTTAGTATATATGTAGGGATTAGAGAGCAGACAAGTAGTCCAAAGCTTATACAGTAACAGATTACTTCTGTTAGTCATGCTCTGCAAATCTCTATTCCTCAGGGAAGCTACATAACTTGTTATAGAACATTGATATTTGATACGGAGTGCTACTTGAGTCTGGTCCTTTTCTATAGGACATATGAGCTTATTGATCATTTTCACCTGACAAACGGGTCATAGCAGTTCATTTCAAATTGGTCGTTTTTGGGCAATGGCTATGAATCAAGGTTATTGGGTCTGCATCGATTCCTGACCCGTATGTTTTATTGTTAAATTTGATGTAAACAAATTTAATGTAATTCCAAATTAGACAGATCAATCGTAGTGAGTCGTTTCGGTTCACTTTGAATTGACATTTTGGGTAGGGTGGTGTCGGATCATGTCATATCTTAGGTAGCCTACTTCAGTGGATTCAGTTTTGGCCTAGTTTAAGTTTTATTCAGCTGCTACTTGTTGGGCCACATGGAGCTCAAGCAACTAATGGCCATCTACTCTATATTATCCAGTACAGATGTAACTTTGTTTCAGCGAATATGCAGGCATTTCCAAGGGACTCACAGTTAGCAGCAGACATGTCGACAGCGCTACTGACCTTATCGGAGAATGGTGATTTACAGAGGATCAGTGACAAGTGGCTTCAGAAGAGTGCTTGCAGCTCACAGGATACCCAGCTAGCAGTAGACAAGCTACAACTCAAAAGCTTCTGGGGGCTTTACCTAATCATTGGCATAGCTTGCTTGCTTGCGCTAATTGTGTATTTCGGACTAATAGTGAAACAGTTCACTCGTCACTACAGTACTGAGGATGAAGAGCCGAATGGACTTGCAACACAATCTTCACGCCTTCAAACATTCCTCGCCTTTGTTGATGAAAAAGAAGAGGAAATCAAAAGGCGGTTTAAGAAAAGGCAAATCGAGGGGTGTTCCACCAGGTCTAGCACTAATACAGATCCATCAAATAGAAGCCTGCCGAATTTCCCATTAAATAGCTCTAGGATTGATCAGATGGAGTTCTCTCCAGCTTGAAGCGGAATGGCGGGGAGGAATACAGATAGCATCAGCAGAGTCTGGTCATGATATATAATCAGGATTGAGAAACTGTTTCTTGAGCTGGTATCAGCCACATTAATGGCACAAAGACCGAGATCAGCACACAGTAGCAACGTATCAGATCAAAAATTGATAGTATAAAACATCATGATCCTAAAGTAGGGAAACAATTGCACATACATCCTCTACTGATTTTATAGCCTCTCTTTTGCAATATAATGTGATACAGCAATATATACTTTTGTAGTTGCGATTGGAACAAGTCCTATGTTAATAGAAAAGAAAAACAATGCTGAAACTTATCAACTGTGCAAAAAGTTGCTGTGTCCATTTGTTGAGGCTGTGGA
Source organism: Silene coronaria (assembly GCA_028566215.1). Lineage (NCBI taxonomy): Eukaryota > Viridiplantae > Streptophyta > Magnoliopsida > Caryophyllales > Caryophyllaceae > Silene > Silene coronaria. The sequence continues at coordinate 336,004 of JAOWBH010000027.1, forward strand.
ATACATGTTGCCATCAAGTCATTAACCATGTTTGTGGTTGGGAGTGGTCGGACGGCGGGGACGGTAAACAGGGCCCTTGTAGTCATAAATGGGTTGTTTAGGGAAATGTATACCCCACTAACCCCAGTGACTGAGTTCCAAGAACTTTATTTGTACCTGATTTGTGGACTTGTACTATTTGCTTGTCAGCCTATAATATATGGTAAGGGACTAAGGAGGATTCGGACCCATGACCTTAGGCCACGAATCACGATATCTCAGTCTTAATAGGCTAAGAGTTAGTCAGTTACAAGATGGTTTTGTAAAACCTTCTTGTGTCTACCTAAATTATCACGTAAAGTACTTTATGAGGACTACTTAATTAAGGATAAACAAATGATTGAATAAAGTACTATTAAATTACCTCCGTTTACGAGGGGTAGTTACGTTAAGTAGACAGCAAGTATTTTTATAGCGTTTATATAAACCACTTTGTACAAGTATTTGTGTCTCCTTACGTTAGTGCCCATTTGGTGATCAACAATGATTACTAATTAGCTAAGTAACCTGAAACTAGAGCTGGCCACGGGTTTGGGCCGGGCTCACTCCACCGAGCCCTTAATCGGACTGTGAAAGGGACGGGCCAGGTCGCGCTAAGTGGGATGTTACCCGGACCCCGCCTATGGTGGGTCTTAAGCGGGCTGTGGGCAGGCTTGTCCATTTTTTTTTTTAATTTTTTTTTTTGCCTGAATGGCAGGCCAAAGGGCGGACTGGGTTAAAAAAATAGAACCCGGACTTTGCCTGTGTATAGGGTGGGCCTGACGGGTCGATGGCTGGCTGGGTTGGGCTAGGCTGGTTATGACCCCGTGAGGCGGGTTGGGCCGGGCTGACCAGTTGCTTTGGCCAGGTCTACCTGAAACTATGATAATTTGGGTCAAGCTTGAGTCGAGCTTTGACTGAGCTGAATCCGAGTGAAGAGTACGGATAAAAAATTTGTCTCAGCTCACCTTGACAGTTCAGACACAAACTTCCCCGTAAGCCTAATTTGGCAAGCTCAGTTTACTACGATTCTGCACAATGGCAGGAGATGTCAATCAGAACGAACAAAACCTGATTATGATTACTCTTTTCAATTGAGATGGACTAATGCTAATTGCACAATTTACGCATCCTCTAACAAGAAATTAGGGTTCATCAATTCATATGTAATGGAAATTGGGGGTGCCATCAATTCATATATAATTTTGGATTACCATGCAATCTCCCTTTCTCCGCAATTTGTGGGGGCTCTTGAGGCATTGGGTAATATGAAGCCGACGTGTTTTGAACTCCGGTTATGTCGTCATGAGTCATGACTCATGAGTAACACTCCTCGTGACTTTACCCGTTAAGCAAGCCGAGATATGCCATGTTAGTGATCCCTTAGATATTACCTCAATTATGAATGGATTATTGCTTCACGTTTTTCCTTAGTGGAATATTGCTTCGTTAGTCAACTGTTTATACAATATTACTCGCAATCTCATCCAGCGAAATACACCTGTGATGTTAAGGGAGACTTGGTATTTTTTTTTCTATTTTTATTTATTATGATGATATGATGTTTATCATTTTAATGTAGCTCACAAATCACAATCTTATAAAATATATAGCTCATTTGTGTTATGTTAATTGATTTCCTGATCAATTATTCCCTTGACTTTCTTCGCCACGTTTTCGAGTTATTCTCTTCTGGATTTTAATATTTGTCTTTGCATTGTATATATATTAAGCTTCAGAAATGCTTGTTTTTGCAGAATAATTTGGAAAAATTGTTTTCTTTCAGTTTGATAGTGGTCACATTCAGTTATTTCATTATTTGCATTCTCTGCATGTCTAGTTTACCTGTAAAGTTTGCAGGATATGTTCATGCATGCATCTTTTTTGATATAATTTCAAAACTGAAGCTTTGTTAGACAGTAGTTTCCTTGAGTTTGTAGAGGGTTTCGGCTCGATTTGTGCTGGTTTACTATGATGTCGAAATTACTGATCTTATTGGTGTTTGCGGAATTGGTTGTAGAAAAGGGGTTGTTATATGCAGCTGATGGTGATACTAATTCTTCAGCAAGACCGAAAGAAGTGAACTTTGGGGCACTTTTCCCGTTCACTACCACAATTGGTAAAGTTGCAAAAGTTGCTATACAAGCAGCTGTGGATGATGTAAATGCTGACCCTTCGGTGCTTCATGGAACCAAGCTTAATGTCACGGTGCAAGATACCTTTTTCAATGGTTTCGTCGGAATTGTTGAGGGTAAGTATCTCCCATTCACCCTCCTTTTCTCTGTTATTTTGACCTCCATTACCCTCATATTAATTATCCCCGATCCCATGTGAGCCCAAATTCTTATAAGAGATGGGTTACCGGTAAGACCAACCGATTCAGTGAGGATTACATGAGATTTTGAGTTGGTCTCAAGCAAGATTGTCGGGTGCAAGACTTATGGTCTCTTATTTGTTTCTCTCTTTAACTCTTGTAAGTTTTCGTCTTAGTTTTACCTTTTTTTTATTGCTTTCATCTTACAGCAATGCAATGCTTGGAGAAAAACGTAGTGGCGATCGTGGGTCCAACATCATCTATGATAGCTCATGTAGTTGCTAATATGGCGAAGGGACTACAAGTCCCGTTGCTCTCCTTTGCAGCCACAGACCCAACCCTGTCTACCCTCGAGTATCCTTTCTTCGTGAGGACAGGCCAAAATGATTATTTCCAAATGGCTGCAATAGCAGACATTGTGGATTACTTTGGATGGAGGAAAGTGACTGCAATCTATAACGACGATGATTTTGGGAGGAATGGTATTGCTGTTTTAGAAGATATGTTGGCAAAGACACAGTCTACGATTAGCTATAAAGCAGCTATGAATCCCGAACCAAGTACAGAAGACATGAAGCAGGCGCTGTCTATGGCCGACTTACAGGAATCTAGAATAATTATTCTCCATACTTATACTACTTATGGCCTAAAGGTGCTTGAGGTGGCTCGCTCTCTTCATATGTTGGATAGCGGGTATGTTTGGATTGCTACTGATTGGCTCACTGATATTATTGATACAGATTCGCCTCTTTCTTCCAGTTCACTGAGTGATGTTCAAGGGCTACTTACGTTGCGTTTGCACACTCCTCAATCAGATCTCAAAAAGAAGTTCATGGCTCGGTGGAGCAATTTGGTTCGAAAAGGGAATGTAAATGACTCATTCGGCTTGAACATCTATGGGCTATACGCCTATGATACAGTTTGGGTACTAGCACATGCCTTAGATGAATTTTTCAGTCAAGGGGGAAACATATCGTTCTCAAATAGTTCTGTGTTAAGCCAGCTGAAAGACAGTAACTTGCACTTTGACGTAATGAAGGTTTTCGATGGAGGAGGACGTCTCCTCTCAAATGTGCGTCGAATAAAAATGAAAGGGGTAACTGGCGACATTCAATTTGATTCTGATAGGAATCTGATCAACCCTGCTTATGATATTGTCAATGTAGTAGGGAGTGGTCATATTACTATAGGATATTGGTCTAACTCTTCTGGTTTATCAGTTCAAACACCCGAAGCTTTATCCTTGCTACCACCCAACCTAACCAGTTCTAATCAACAGTTGCACAGTGTAATATGGCCGGGACAGACCGTAGAGAAGCCTCGTGGATGGGTTTTTCCCATCAATGGAAAGCGTCTAACGATTGGAGTTCCATATCGAGTTGATTACGATGCAATTTGTTCATATACAGCAAGCACAAATTCATTCAAAGGCTATGCCATGGACGTATTCACTTCTGCTGTCAATTTGCTTCCATACGCTCTTCCATATACGTTGGTGCCATTCGGCAATGGAATACATAACCCAAACATTGATGAGCTTGTTGACAAAATAAGTACAGGAGTAAGTGTAGAATCATTGATGTTTTCTAATCTCTTGTTTATTACATGAAGTACACGTTCGTCAACCTTAATGATTGCTCTACTGCAGGTGTTTGACGCGGTAATTGGTGATATTCCTATTACCACTGATAGATTGACGAAGGCTGATTTTACTCAGCCATATATTGAGTCAGGTTTAGTTGTTGTAGCCCCTGTGAAGACGCAGCACTCTAATGCCTGGGCTTTTCTAAGCCCGTTCACTCCAATGATGTGGGGTGTGACGTTTGCATCTTTTGTTCTTGTGGGATCCGTTGTTTGGATTCTCGAGCATCGGCATAATGATGAATTCCGTGGCCCACCCAGGCAACAATTTGTAACAATGTTATGGTAAGTAGACCTATAAAACCTGTCATTTAAGTCAGCTTGGGTCGCTTCAGGAGGGTGGTTTCAGACTTTCAGTCCGTTCAAATCTGGTAAACATCGGGTCCAATAAAGTTAAGGCTAGGTACAGGCCACTTCTAGTTACCTTGGGTTTTGGGTCTATTCTGGGTTCTTTTGTTCTGGTTTGATGCAGACTGTGAGTTGGGTTTGTTCTACAGTGTCAAATGCTCAGTATTCATAGCATCTCGATTCTCGAGTAACGTTTTTCCAAGGTCCAACCTAATGGTGGTCATTGTGCATGCTTTTAATCGCAGGTTCACCCTTTCAACCTGGTTCTTTGCTCACAGTAAGTGCTGTTAGCTTAGTAGTTGCTTGTATACATGAGACTTCTGATGCTTGTATATAACATTTAACCCATTTTTTGCAGAGGAAACTACTGTGAGCACACTTGGGCGTTTTGTGCTCGTTGTATGGCTCTTTGTTGTTCTGATAATTAATTCAAGCTACACTGCTAGTCTGACTTCCATACTGACAGTTCAACAACTTTCTTCACCTGTAAAAGGAATACAAAGTCTAGTAGCAAGCAACGAACCTATCGGATACCGAGAAGGTTCATTTGTTCTGAATTATTTGAATAAAGAGCTCAGCGTTCCTTTGTCTCGTCTGGTTGCTCTTAAGTCTGAAAACGAGAGTGCTGAAGCCTTGAGAAAGGGTCCTAATAATGGCGGGATTGCTGCAATAGTAGACATAAAAGCCTACGTGGAGATCTTCCTTTCAACAAGATGTGAATTCAGTATCATCGGTCAAGAGTTCACTAGAAACGGGTGGGGATTTGTACGTATCTTTTCCCCTGACCATATACATGAATTGCGCGTAGTATATATGCCTTAGAAGTAGAACTGAGTTGCATTAAAGCCATCTTGGCGCGCAATTGACTACCCCAGTGGACTACAGAGTTGGAACTCAACTTGACAATATGATTATGGACTTCTACTAAATTTGAGTCTGTATTAGTTATGTTTATGACATGTGCATTTCTTGGTAGACCATGCAATTAACAAACAGGACATTTAACGTCGGTCAATTTGACTAATTGGGTCTGAAATAGCTAATGAAGGTTATTGATTCTAGTTACTCCGTACTTCAGTTCAAATGTAATCTTAGATTACTCATTTCAGGTCATATAGCATTGTTTTGGGATTGGTTATTTTGTAATCTGGTGTGTCGGGTGAATTTGGATTTTGTTGGGATCTAGTCTGGTTTGTTTAATTCTGGTCCTATATATTTTGTTGGGGTGTATTTCAGCGGTGAGCTAAGTACTAAATGAAGTATTATGCAGGCATTTCCGAGGGGATCACAGTTGGCAGTTGACATGTCGACAGCAATACTGAGATTATCGGAGAACGGTGATTTACAAAGGATCAATGACAAGTGGCTGCAGAAGAGTGCTTGCAGTTCACAAGACACTCAGCTAGCTGTAGACCAACTGCAACTCAATAGCTTCTGGGGAATTTACCTCATTATTGGAATAGTTTGCTTTCTAGCCCTGCTCGTGTATTTCGGACGAATGGTGCATCAGTACATTCATCATTACACACCCGAGGAGGAAGAGCCCACTAGGCCTACTAATACACTGAATAGACTTGCATCACGATCTCCACGGCTTCAGACAATACTCTCATTTGTTGATGAGAAGGAAGAGGAGACGAAAAGGCGGTCTAAGAAAAGGCAAATGGAGGGCTTTCCATCCACCAGTTCTGATGGTACTCGTAGATTTGAATCAGTCAGAAGCCTTCCGAGTCGCCCAACAGGTGGTTCTAGGATTAGTAACTTGGAATTCTCTCCTTCTTGAAGTGCGATGATCATGAAGAAACTGTTTATTCACCTGTCTTATAACAAAAATTGAAATTTGTCATACATAGAATATCTCACAAATTCAAACTTAGTTAAACCTAAAACTAAGAGCAATGGCGTATTCTTTCCTGTGGTTGATTATGGCAAACCCATTTTCTATGACTGATTTATGTGGATATTATAAGGGCTTATTTAGTGTAAGTAAAATGCATCATTAATATCGTAATCAAAAGTTACAATCTTTATCAAACTTATCCAAGGATGCATAGCGGTTACTTTCTGACGGGTAGGATTGTTCACCACCAAAGAAACATCAAGTTTGGAGACATTGGAGTATTCTTTTACACAAATTCTTACTTGTGACGGGAGGTATCCGTCACAAGTTAGTGACGGATACCGATTCCCCTCACAAAGTACCCATTTAGGGTGAAAATGTGTGCACATGGGGGGTCCCTCCCTTGTCCCCTCTACCCATATTCTCTCACAAACTACCCGTCACAAGATCCGACCCGTCACAAGCAAGACTAATCGATTCTTTTATTTCTTTATACACCTAACATATTGTCCTCACCACTTTAATCTTCATTACTTCTTGACCTCAAATTTGTGAGGTCCTTTCCTTGCTAATGTTAGTGGTGAACAATCCGCAACTTAAATGGTTAAGAGGTGTTTAATTTTATATATGTTACTTGTTACATACAATACAATTATATTATTTATGTACCCATCTACAATAGGTGGGTAGTATTATAACTCAAATTAATTGAAATAAATTAATATTAATTAGGATAGACCCCGTACAATGTACGCACGGAATATATAAAGTTTTACATTTTAGTGTATTATTTATGGATTTTATATTTTCATGTTTCTTATCAGTTATCATTATATTTTGATTTGAATAATAAAAACTAAAATTGTAAGAAGTCAAGAGATGAGTATTTTAATGATTTTTTCTTTTACCAAGAAATTAATGATGTTATTTTATAATTTTTACTACTTAACATTTTTTTTTGCGTGACTTCTTATCCTGGAAAATCGACAACTTTCATCGTAAAATTGTTTAAACAATAATTTTTTTTTTAAAATCATATAAAGATCGGAAAAAAAATTGTGTAAAATGTGAAATATGAAATGTTATATATACATGTATTTTTAAATTTAAAAGATTGTGCCCATGTATAACCCACAATATTAATATTACATGCTAAAAATACTAAGCCTAATTTTAGAAAATAAGTTTTAGGCAGGTAAATTGAGACCTTCTCCTATTCTTTTAGTAGATAAGATATGTATGTTAGAGAATGAAGCAATGCCCATGAGTCATGGCCTGAGTCTAAATTTGTCAAATGCTCATATTAAATTTCCCTTATAAATAAATCACTTTCTAAGAAAATAATAATCTTGTGATAATTTGTATATTGTATTTCTTAAAAGTCCAACGATACTCAGTTCATATTTCTTTTTTTGAGATATTATCACTTTTACGGCTTAATTTTTCATTTTCTCACTTTTTTTGGTAATTGGTAAGTATATTGATATCAAACATGAAACATACATCACAAATGCAGCAGGCTTTTAGCCAACAACTTAATCAGACAAAAACAACAGCCACAAACAAATAAACAAAATTGATTAGATAAGGCAAACTATGATATCTTGGTTGCAATCTCTCTAATCCATCTATCCTCCCTGCCGTTTACGAGTCCTGTATTCCACATCCAAAATCTCCCGGTTACCTCTCTAATGATTTGTTCGACAAGGTAGATAGGCCTAGTAACCTCCTGATGTATGCGTGCTCTATTTCGAGTGTGCCAAGTAGTTGAAACCCAAATGTACATGACAAACACATACTAGCTTCCTGTGCTCCTTAGGATTGAAATGAACATTGAGTTTTGAAGGGTTTTATAACGGTTTTCAACGGATTTGAATTACGGTATTCCCAAGATCTCATGCATGTTAAATATTAAGATTAAAAACGAAGGTGATTAGCAAACTTACTTGGATGCGGAAGAATTCCAATAAGATGCTAATAATAATAAGTATAATAAAACCCAAATCACAGTTTCTTGAATATAATATAGTCCATGTGAGAGCATCTCACAATAACGCCCCAAGTGTTGCGCCTCTACCGGTATCCACACAATATGAGTGTACATGCTAGTACAAACTTAAGGGCAATTTTCTTTCCTTTTACTCCCATGAGATTTTATGTCTTTCGAAAAGGCAATCAACAATCATCTCCCCTTATATCTCTATATATAGGGATTTCAAGGAGAATCGTAGACCATCTAGAATAAAAAAAGTTTAATAAAAGATTATTTTATTATTCTTATTACCTTTATAACTAATCCATATTTATTATAATATTGCCCAAAACTCATCTAGAGTGTGACCCTGTAGGACTGATTAGAACTAACAGAATCCTAACTCATTTAGGACTCAGACTACAAGCGGCTCCTAGCAGAACATTGTAGTCACATAGTATTAATCAGTTATACAATATTCCGGACATATGGGCAAACTAACTCCTTCAGGTTATTGGCAAAACCGTTATCTTTCGTCACACCTTTGCCATAACAGTTATCAAATTTGTATTTTTTTTAAAAATAATTTGTTCTTTATGTTCCACATACTTAAATATTTTATTTCCACAGCATCTCAGCATCTCTATAAACACGGAATGTCTGCACAAAGAGAAATTGCTACATAAATCTTTTAAAAACATTCATTTCAGCATCAAAACAATATTCTAATTTTTATATAAATGTCAATTCTACATACACAAGTCTCTATACAAGATGAAACATACCTATTCATACAACATCATATCTAGTGATACACAATGAAACATATATACATTGTAAGATTATAATACATATGTCTTCACATAACATCATATTGATAAAAAAATGGTACATTATTATTACATACCTATCTACTTTTGCATTTGATTATTATATAAATACTTACTCCCTCACATTTTTACAAGTCCTTCACCTCATCGAGCTTGACGTCGAACTTGAGCCCGTTTGCGTTTTTGTTATCCCGAATAGGTATTGACGATTCCCTTGATTAAATACTACAAAAGACGATAACATAAGTAATTGGGTGTTAATAAAATATATAAACACTTACCTAGCAGATGTTTACATTTTATTATTTTGTGAGTAATAATATTTTAATGAAATGTAAAGATCTAGATGAATTGGAAAGAGTATAACATAATTATTACTAAAACTATACTTAGCTTGAAATCAAACAAGATTTAATAACCCGTTGTACAATATAAATAAAAGAAGGAGGAGGATTTGAGGTTTTGACAACGACTGTCTCTTGTCCACCAGGTCACCAACTTCAAACATATTAAAATACTCATATGTTAAAATTCTTGTAGATGGCTTCTGCAAACTGACTTAATCATGAATAAATCAGATTATTCAAATAAACTACACTTAAGATTATACAGCTAAAAACTTACAAAACTACATCACTATATATAACTTAGCATCTTACACTTGCTATTAGTACAAAACAAAATGTTAACATGTACCTTAGGAAATTAGCATAAAAACACATAACAAACCGTGAAATCAAATAAAAAAAACTTATAATCTAACATATGGATAATATACCTTGTAGTGGTTGCTACCCTTGCTAAACAAAGTTATAGATCCACAAAAATAAACCTTTAGAACAAGATTCATTGTAAATACATCATTAATAATTTATAAAAGGGTGAGATCAAGAGAAAATAGGTGAGAGTTTGTGATGTAAAGTTTATGTAGAATATACCTGACGACGACGACGCTAAGAGAGATGGGGTTACGAGAAAGAGGGCTTGTGTCGAAGGTTTATTAGGAATAATTGAGTTGAATAAGCGTAATAAGAACATATAGGCGAGAGTCACACTATTTACACAAATACTACCATACCACTAGTTGTATAATAAGCATTGTACAATACTATACATTTAATCGAGCTTATGTTTAATTTTTCTGAGTTGTTTAGAGAGTATTTTTTTATATTTAAGTGGGTGAGTTCAGTTACTTTACACTATAGCTCAGATTCTTTAAAACAAAACTCGAAAACTTTAATACAGAGCTCGGATTCTACACCATTCAACATTACACACCTGGTGGTATAGTGTATTAATTGCACTTTTTACAACGGTTCCTCTCACAACCGTTGTTATTTGTCACACTTTTTACAACGGTTCTTATAATAACCGTTGTCTTTTGTCACACTTTAACTTTTTAAAATTGTTCTTCCCACAACCATTGTCTTTTGTCACACATTTTCAACGGTTCGTCCCATAACCGTTGTCTTTTGCCATACTTTTTCTTTTTACAACGGTTCTTCCCACAATCGTTGTCTTTTGTCTTACTTTTTACAACAGTTCTTCTCATAAGAATTGTCTTTTGTCACATTTTTTACAACAGATGTACTGTGAACAGTGGTTAAGTTCATATAACAACAGTTTCTTTTGAGAACCATTGTAAAAATCATTAGTAATTTTCGTGCTTGGGATTTCCGCCAATTATTTGACAACGATACTCTAAATACCGTTATTATATGTAGTAAACCGTTGTGTTTTGTCCGTTATTAATGCCCAGGTTTGGCGTAGTGCGTGGAGTATCGCCAGTGTCTTAATAACTGTATAATGAGACGGGTAGACTACACTTGGTTGGGTAGCTTAATTATTTTTAATGCTTCCGCTTGTGAACTTTTAATTACTCTTGAATCATTTATACTATTGTGAATTCTTATATTGGTGAGTTATTCCTTTACTACTACTACTCTTATTTTTATCCCCATGATCCTATTTATCTAATAGTGAGAGCTGCTACTATTACTTACTTAATTATACTATTGGGGGTAGTTGATCGAACCCTCTGATCTTCCCTTTGCTGTACACATTGAGGATATGCATACTAATAGACTTTGGGCTTATATATTGAGCAATTAAGTTAATGTAATACTCGGTATTTTATAATTATATAAATAATATTATATTGTATTTTACGAATACGATTGTGAGACAGAATAATAATAATAATAATAATAATAATAATAATAATAATAATACTATACTTATGCCCATCCCATCTATTATCCACCCACCCTTATCCAAACACAATCTCATTTTCATTATTCCCACCACACAAAATCAAGGAGAGAAAAGAGAGAAGTGAGAAAGAGAAGAAAAGAAGAAGATTTGCCCTCCGTCTCGATATTGTAAGGTAAGACCGTCTTATGCTAGTCTGTATATTATTTATTTTATACCATTGACCCGCCTCGATCTTGGCCATCTTTGACAACCGTTGACCATGAAATAAGGGGGTTTGACCGAGTGTTTTATGTGTATTAATGTTGTAGTTGTACCAGTCTTTGGGCTGAATTTTGACCCTCCGTTAGTGACCCACTTAGAGTGGTCTTGGGTGGTGCTTGTTGAGGGTGAAGGGGAGAGTTCCTTGGTGGTCATGGGTGGTGGTTAGGGTGGCTGTAGGTGGCGGAAATCGAAGAGGAAAGAAAGGTGTTTGGATCGGTTTTTGTTATGGTTAGTTGTGTGCGGTGGTCGTGTTTGGGGTTGGGGTTGTTGTTGGTGGTGTCTAGGGTGGTGACTGGGTCCACTATGGTCGGGGGAGGCTACAGTAGTGGCCGGCGTCAATGGTGGTGGTCAGTGGAGCGATTTTTAGGTGGTGTGTGTGTTGTGCGAGGATGAGTGTGCGTGTGTCGTGTGTCGTGTGGTGGCGGTTGTTGTTGGTGGCCGTGGCGGCTGTTTTGGTGGCCGTGGCCACTGTGGTTGGTGTTAGGGGTGGCCCACGATGGCATCCACTGGTGGTAGGTGGTGGTGGCCACCGTGGTTAAGGAGGGAGTACGCGGTGGTGAGCAAGACGGGTTTTTAGCGAGTGTTTGAATCGGGATTCGAATTTAATTATGTTAAAATATATATTTAATTTAATTAGTGTATAATATGGGCGTGAGTGAGTCGGGTTTTAATTATCGTATAATGCATTATGAGTCGGGATTTGAATAGCTTAAGACGAGTTTTATTTAATTTATTAATTACGTATTTAGTTTAATTAGATTAGTTAGTAATTACATTTAATTACCGTAATTAGGTGTCGATTTTATGGAGGAGCGCTTTTGTATACGTTTGCTTGCTTATGTGACGGGATTGCTAAAAGGTAGGTTAATCCTACTCGGTTTCAATAATATAGATATTGAATATGTTAAAGTTATTTCATTATTAGTCTCACATGATTTGGATAATTGCATTATAACATGATTAGTGATAATTGCGTCATTAAATGGATATTTGTGTGGTTGGGTTGCATTATAACATGTTTATGAGAATGATTATTTATTAGTCTTATGATGTTGGCATAATCTAATGGTAGCATGTTATTGAGTATTTGATAAGTTGCATATTGTATTGTTGTGTTCGCGACGGAGGTTGGAGGTGGATGGTGATTGTGATATATAGTTGTTGAGGAGACGTAAGGCGGTTGGGAGTCCGTCTTACGCTTAGGTCGCCTATTGGGGTTTCTCACCCCAATTGGGATGTGCACATTAATGACTTGAGTTTGGAGAGACTTACGGTGCGCCATAACGTCGGGCAGGGGTCTGGTTAGCGCCCGGGCCAAGTACCGTGCGTCCCGGTACTTGTTTCGGACTGCGGTCCGGGTTGTGTGGTGAGCGGTGCTGCGGTGCTGTCACCTGGTGGTGTTGGAGGCTCAGGTATGATTCGTGTGATGCATTCATAGTTGCATATCGTAATCATAGTTTCATTTTATAATCATGTTTCTCATCACGTATGTTTAATTATATTATTGAAACTGACGTGCTGTATGTTCGTGTAATTATCACCTATTTCCGGGGTGGCCTGTGTCGATCCATATGATATTTCCGATCATATGGGGAGCAGGTTAAGTACATATTATCTTTGGTAGCACGTGGAAGACGGGACGAGCCTTGATGACATCTGAGTCGAGTATAGTTAGCTAGAAGAGTATAGTTGTCATGAGTACTTTTATTCATTTGTTTACGTTCATGTAATCACTAAACTTTTTATTTATATAAAGTGTTTCTTAATTGTAATTCCGATTTCACTGCCTCGGGAAACCGAGATGGTATCATTTCCTAATTACCTTGGCCGGGTAAGAAGGGGGTGTTACAAAGTGGTATCAGAGCGACGATTTTGGAACCTAAAC
>JAOWBH010000027.1:355067-369170 GCA_028566215.1 Silene coronaria
TTATATCTTTGTTAGTTTCTTACATATTTAAGCTTCTGTTTCTTTGATATGCATAATAGCAAGAATCACACAGAAAATCAATGATTAAGCAATTTTTTTTTTATAGGTTTTTTTTTTTTTTTTTTTTAATTTGGGAAAGCTTTTTAAAAAATCAGTCTGGGCCATGGCCCAGACCATGCTTCGTCAATGCTTGTAAGAGGTCACAAGTTTGCGAAAAAATAGTGTTGTCGGCCTGTCACATACGGGAACTTGTGTTCCCCACTCCTCCCTGTTCGAAAGGGTATCCCCGTTCCGATCGTATATTTACTTTTATCTTTGTTACAAAGACAAGAAAAAGTAAGCGATAACTAATGATCAAATTAATCTCAAATCTTTTCAATGTAACTTTTGAATATAGAAAGATAAACAAATGAATTAGACAACCAAAACAAAATACGTTAATAATTGACCTAGTTATTGGAGGAAATATTAGTTTTACAAAGTTCTATAAAATACACCTTCAAAAACTTTATTTAAAATCTCAAAATAAAGACGATGTATGAGTACTACTTCGTACTCCCTCCGGTTTGCTGTTTTCTTCCCATTTCAATAAAATACTCCTCACATATATTAGAGAAACGAGAAGAAAAATAAAAGTCAGAGGGAGTATATGATAGTACTCACTCCGTCTCGATCATTTATCTACCTTTACTTTTGGCACAAAGAAAGAGGTGTAGATCATGTGTGGTTATTGACCTATAGTAATTGCATAACAATTGGACACTAATGAGTGTGGCAGATTAAATTACTCATTAAAAACATTTCTAATATAGAAAGAAGGTAAACAATGACTGACGCGAAGGGAGTAAAAGGCCCATTCTTTTGGGCTGAATGAAGCTGAGCTGCACAATTGAGTTGAAATAAGCTAAATTGAATTAAAGTTAGTTGAGATGAATATAGCTGAAATAAGCTGAGTTGTACTGAACCGAACTGACCTAAGCTAAATAAAAGCTGAAATTAAGCCGAAAAGAATGAAGCCTGATAAATAGGGGTTGATAATTGACACACAGTCTATTACTCCGAGGACTTTCGACTATCAAGGGCAATGTTTGGCAGATGCGATTGGTATTTAACTGCTGAAGGCATGAAACTGATACTAGCCGATAAGAGACTAACAAAACCATCATGTTATAATTATTAACCCGAACCAAAAGTGACACAATCTAAACCCTCAGCCTGATTAAGATTTTTGAGCTAAGGAAACCCGACTCATCCGAACCGTTTTAATTGGCACGTAACAACATAATTGGAGTGATCTGATTAACAACTACTCCCATATTATATTGTTGCAGCTCAGACTACATAGCGCACATGCCAAGTGCTTTATCTCCCGTCTCATTTGTCCTTTTCTTTTTCCAATCTTCTTTACAACATTACAAAACTCAACCCTTTTGGATTGTTTCACATTCTAGGATTCTGAGTTTTTAACTTTTTACAAAGGGTCACATACATGTTATATTATGTATTTGACTTATCTTGTGTGTAACATTTGCAACTCAGTCTACAATTTTTATAGATGCATCTTTTAATGCAAAAAAGTCCCTCCAATTTGCCAAAAAGCTTTAAGATTTGGTAACCTTTCTTCTCACACTAGAAGAAAAGAGTCTCTAAATTAGTCACATTGGTCAAAAAGGATAATCTTTATTATATAAGGTACTTAGTCGGTCTTTCTTAAAACGGTTTTATCTGTCTTAAATTAAAAACGAGTCAAATACTAACTCATATTGTTAGATAAGACAACCTTTCTGTCATTCTTAAAACATTCTGCTTTTTATCCCAGGTAATCATTTGACCCGTTTTATGTTTAAGACCGACTCAACTAATGATATTTATTTATTTATAGCTGTATTTATGGGTTTTGCTTGACAGTCACCATTATTATTACCTCTGCACTAACAGTGAATCTGTCTTTATTTACCCTCCTTTTATTCTCTGCAGAT
This sequence comes from Silene coronaria, assembly GCA_028566215.1. Taxonomy (NCBI): domain Eukaryota; kingdom Viridiplantae; phylum Streptophyta; class Magnoliopsida; order Caryophyllales; family Caryophyllaceae; genus Silene; species Silene coronaria. The sequence continues at coordinate 357,047 of JAOWBH010000027.1, forward strand.
TTTGCTTCTTATAATGGAGTTATGCTACTAAAAATGTAAAAAGAATACAAATTTGTCAGCTTTTTTTCCAATCTGAAATATATGAGTTGATTTCACACTTGGGTATTGCCAAAGTTTCAATCTTGCACAATTTTTTGACTGTTTTGAGCACAAAATAGCTCAATTTATTGTCATTGTGATTCTGGGTTTTTGAAGATGGTGGGTTTAGATTACATTCAAGATTGCAAAGTACATAATATCAGTACTTTACCTAGACATAAAAGATCAAAGAGGTATGCTGATCTTCATTTTTAATTATTAGCTCTGCATTTTTATTTTTGTTTCGCATTAATTATTGTGTTAAAACCGTCTTAGTCTATAATTTGTGGGTTTGAGTTGAGTTGAGATGTTGGTGTTAGTGTGGGTGTGTGCATCAACTGAGTTATTATGCTGAAATTGATGTAGGGAATTAAAGGGACAACATGTTAAGGAAGCACATTAAATTCTCCTTCTTGCAGTGTCATCCACATTTACTGATCACATTAATTACTTGAATTTGGTAGCCCTCATAAATTTCTTGATTGGTATAAATTAATTGCTTCTGCAAAAAGGATATAGGTAACCCACATAAGAAACACAAATATGGGATTCTGTTTTGAAATAGTTTAATCTGTGTTCTTATTCAAAAATGTCATTTAAAACTGTCATAAGCAGCTTAAGACAGTCTTTTTACATGCTTTATGGTTCATTTAATGTTAGCTAAGTTGTAAGTTTAAGACCGTCTTAAGAAAGACTAACTCGTGTTCTTAAATGTGAATCTAAGTTAGGATAATGGAACTTAGGAAGCTATAAAAGGGTATTGTGAAGTGGTGTGAGATTGATGTCTTTTTCTTTGTTATAAAAAGAATTTAACAAAGTTAAAGTAGACTTTCTTGTATATTGTGTTTATGCACGAGGAAAGTTTGTTGATAGTAGGAAAAAAAATGCTTCTGGAATCAAATTCAATTAGTGTACTTTGCTAAAATCTCTCTAATTTTGTGTTTTTCTCCTTTTTTGGTCAGCTTTCCGGATAAAAGACGAGTCGAAAGTGGCTTAGATGATTCTCTTGAAGAGTCTCCTCGCTTAAAATTGGTAAAGCTATGCCTGCTTTTCTTTAATTACTCTTCTTTTTATTATAGTTTTGTGATAATTTCCACATTTCCTTAAAGCATACTAAAGCTAAATTAATGTTGGGTTATGATTGTTTTACTGTTGTTTGACTAATATGATTAACTTTCATGAATATGCATGGAATCCTTTTTTCATAGATTATGATGATGTGCCAACTTTTTTGTTTTCTCTTTGCTTGTGCTTTTTTTACTTCTTTACAAAATGCCAGCTTTTCACTTTCATGTCACTTGCTACAAATTCTTTGTTAGAACTGTTTTGAGTTAAGAAGTCACTCACATACGATTTAAATACGGATATAATGAAAAGAGGGTTGTGAGAGGTCTTATATTAAGACGGTCTTAAGCAAGACCTACTGGTTTGATGGTAGTGTTACATATGGTATATTTTGAGCTTTGTTGTCTCACTTGTTTAGTGTAATGCTCTTTGTTCTGAAACTTCCATTGGATATATTATCAGGACATGGGAAAACTGAAAGGCTTAAAAACTAACAAGCAGCAATCGCCGAGGCTAGAGACCCAAAATTCTCTTAAACAAGAGGTATGATATAATGTTACTGCAGTTTCATAAACATGTTTTTGAGAATCCTTTCTCGGTCCTGTTTTCTGTTTTTCTCAGGCTGCCAACTTTTGATTTTCAATTTTTATGTTGCTTGTAGATTATACTGCTCGAGAAAAGGTTGCAAAATCAGTTTGCTGTCCGCCGCACTTTAGAAAATGCATTGGGTTCAAGCTCATTGCCTTATGAGACGACTGAACCATCCGCGGTCCCTAAGGTAGGAGCTCTGCTGTCCTGACTATTCTAAGAGAGTTGTCTTCACCTTTAGTCAAATTTGTACTTGTGATTTCTTGTTGGTTATTGATTGTTGAAACATGAATGGTTATTGATCTATTGGTTTTCGGATTTTACTTGTTTATGTTACTGTCTGTTTTCAATGAACTATCCTTTTTTCGTTGATGTGGGAGACAACCCACTAGGCCATGTTCTTTACTGATAAATTTTGCTGACCTTAACTTTTGAGAATTGAAATGAACAAGTTCCGATGGAGCCTTAGATTTACTATTCTTTGACTTTGGAACACGGTGGAATACAGCAAGACCTGTTCAACTGGCTGTGCTTCTCTACTGTGAAGCAGCAAACAGACTATGCAATATTGTTGTCTCAATTATCATTACGGTTTCCTTCTAAAATGATCTCTTTGTGTTTTCCATCACAAGGCCACGAGGCTAAGGTTGTGCACATCTAGGCTCCCATATCCCTGCCTTAGGCTGGCGCCGTTGAGGCAGTGGGGTAATGTGTAATTGAGTTGAGTTGAGCTGAATTTGCTGTTCTTAACTGAACTGCAAGATCTAACCACTAATGTTAATTGGTTTCAGTCGGCATCAGAATTGATCAAGGATATCGCAGTGCTAGTAGTTGAAGTTGGGAATTTAGAGCGGTACCTTCTGTCATTGTATAGAAAAGCATTTGATCAGCAGATTTCCTCGGTTTCTCCAGCAGCTAAGGATCAGCATATATCCTCTATATCTCCAGCTGCAAAACTTGAGAGGATATCTTCTATATCAACTTCCAAGAATAAAAAACCTCCTTTAATAACGCCAAGGCGATTGTTTGTGGACGAAGATGCAACGGATACTGCAACAATGGTTAAAACTTCGGTACCTCATGAGGCTCCTAAGAGACTTTCTGACACAAAGAAAGAACTTATCGAAGACAAGAGCCTTGACTCTAGTGTCCTTCGTTGTCACTCTACTTTGTCACATCGTACTACACTTACGACAAGGCCTTCTCCAGACTCTGTAGCTAAAGCTTTGCGTGCATGCCATTCCCAACCGCTGTCCATGTCTGAGGTACCTTTTAATTTTTGCTTCCTTCTCAGTTTGTATAGGACCAGAAAATAGTTGATTGTACCTTCGAAAAAATTAATTTGATCTGCGGGTCAACCAATTGAAAAACATTTTACTAGCGGCGTTCTTTAGACAAATGACATTCATAATGCATCAATGCAACTGAATATGCATAACAAAAGAAACCTTTTTCTCTCTGCAGTATGCAGCTTCAAATGTTATAAGCCTTGCCGAGCATCTTGGTACACGTATTTCAGACCATGTTCCAGAGACAGCTAACAGGATTTCAGAAGATATGGTGAAGTGTATGGCCGCCATATTTTACAAACTGGGAGAGCCACCATCCGTAAATGGCCTCTCGTCGCCCAACTCGTCTTCATCCTCTATTGGTGCATTTTCTCCGCATTATCAATGTGATGCATGGAGTCCTGGGTTTGGCAAAGATTCATCTTTCGATACGCGGTTAGATAACCCTTTCAATGTGGAAGGACTCAAGGAATTTAGCGGCCCCTACAGTACTATGGTCGAAGTCTCATGTATATATAGAGAGAGTCAGAAGTTGGGTGATGTGGAATATATGCTGCAGAATTTTAGGTGAGACTTGGGTCTTTCTTAGACTTGCATCAAAAAATTTGCATGGAAAGACTGTACTTTACCTGGGAATTTCAGGTCATTAACGGTATCAACATTTTCTGTTGAAGGTCACTCATATCTCGATTGCAAGAAGTAGATCCCATGAAAATGAAACACGAAGAGAAGCTTGCCTTTTGGATTAATGTTCATAATGCTTTGGTGATGCATGTAATGATCATAACTTGTAAATAATGGAAATATTTCTTTGTATTATGTTTAAATTTTTTATGATTTTGATTTTTTGACTAAATGTTCACTGGCTTTTTGATTCTCGATAGGCATTTCTAGCTTATGGCATCCCGCAGAATAATGTGAAGAGAGTCTTCTTACTCTTGAAGGTACCAGTCTGTGAATAACTGAATGTGTATCTTCTTTAAAAAGAGCTGTAAGATTGTATTTTTCATTCCTTTGTGTATGTATATATGCAGGCTGCGTATAATGTTGGGGGTCATACTATAAGTGCAGATACCATTCAAAGTTCTATATTGGGATGTAGAATGTCTCGTCCAGGGCAGGTTTGTTCTTTTACTGGTTTGCTTTGTATTTTTGTATGTGAAGCATTTTGGTTCCGATTGTTACATGATTTCGACACTCAGTTAGTTTAATGATCGGTAACATCATGGTTCATGGATGATATGAGGATGCTTTTGAACTTTTGTTCCGGATGAAAAGTACAGAATATGTGACACCAATTTTAACTATTATTCAGAAAGTCACTACTTTGAAAACAAAATCTGATAATACATCATAAGTGAATATTCATGACACTTCTTTGTTTTGTGATTTCAGTGGCTAAGGATGTTATTTTCCCCAAGGACGAAATTTAAAGCAGGAGATCATCGTCAGGCTTATGCAATTGATCATCCAGAGCCTCTTCTCCATTTTTCCCTTTGTTCAGGAAGCCACTCCGATCCAGCGGTATGTTCACTTTAAAGCTATTTTTCATGTGGTTACAGGCTTTAATTAGCAGCCAAGGGCACCTAAGTTCTGCGTTAACTACCCTTTGTTTGGATAGAAAAATTTGGAGGGAAAGGGAGGGGACCATGTTCCTTTGTTTGGTTAGCAAAATTTAGTTCGAAGGGAATAGAAGGAAGAATGGATCCTTCCATTTCTCTCCTACAAGATGAATAAAATCCTTCTAACGTACTTATTATTTGAAAACTGAATGGCATTGGTCCAACTAATCGCGACATTAATTCCATCTCATCTTACATTTACTATTGACGAAGAGGATCAGTTACTCGTCATCATAATGCTACTTTTGTATTTTGATCCTCAATAGTCAAGACTCAAGAGGATCAACCATGTAACAGATGGATACATTTTCTGGGAAATATGCATACATCTTCAGTAGTGTCAAAAATTCACCGTTCTTTGGCCTTCTAAGTATGATTGGATACTAAGAAATAACTCAAATATTTTAGGCAATTCATATATATATATTGTAAACGTTAGCAGTAGATGCTACTCTCTAAGCATTTTGCATTACGGGTCTTTCAGAAAACGGTCTCTCATGAGTACTAAGGCTACACATACTAAGGGGTAGGGTAATGTTAGTTCTCGTGTCTATAGATGAATATGACATTAATGTTCACTTCGCTGAAGAATTGCATTTGTTGTACCAGCTTCGTGTTTATACTCCAAAAAGGGTGTTGCTAGATCTAGAAGCTGCAAAGGAAGAGTACATACGCGCCACATTTGGGGTGCGTAAGGACCAGAAAATTGTCTTGCCAAAGCTGGTGGAAGCATATGCCAAGGATTCTAGTTTGTCCAGCCCTGCTATCCTTGAAATTATACAACAATCTTTACCTGATTCATTGAGAAAGAGTCTCAAGAAATGCCAGGTCGGAAAATCACGCAAGAGCATCGAATGGATGCCTCACAATTTCGCCTTCCGTTATCTGATCTCAAAAGAGCTGGTAAAATAATTATTATGCGACGCAGTTTGATTAGTCTTATACTAAATTTATTTGTTCTTTGGAGGTTGTTTGAATAACAGTAATGTTAATGTACAAATATTTAGTAGAGAGTAGCTGTAGGAAGTACAGAACAGATGGTGGCTGGTTGCCTCCACTTTTGTAAATGCAGCATATTATCAGTTAAGGAGGAATGCAAGTATGGGTGATTTTGCTTGATGATTCAAAATTTGAACTTGACTCAACTGCAAATGGCTATCATGGCACTGTATCGGTCTGTTGATTATGCTGTCAGAATACTGTGTCGAAGGAAATAGGTACATACATAAATCATCGAGGTTGTGTGTCGTTGCATGTTGGTATATTTTGGAAGAAATACAAAAACATTACCCTAGTGCTTTAATGCCTCCCGCGTGGGGATGAGGTGTTTGGAGCAGCCTTACCCTTGTGTTAGCAATATAAAAAAGCTGCATCTGAATGAGCCAAGATGAAAATTGCGCTAAAAATTGCATTGAAGGAGAACTACTTTACCAAAGCAAGAATTGTAACCACCTTAGTGAGTCATTTTGAAAGTTATACGGTAGACAAAATCGGAAAATAACTACTCAAATGTAAGAATTAACACGTTCTCTAATGACATTGATTAATGAAAGTACCAATCAAATAGACAAAGATTTGAAATGACTAATTATTCAAGATAACAATTGAAATACAAACACCTATGATCATGTGATTTGACAAGGATGAAACAACAAGGTATTTGCTACTCACCCCTAACAAGCTAGTTTTGGTGAAAGAATATTAAGACTTTATAGCACAACACTAGCTTTCATGTCAATGTGTATACAACCCTAGCTTGCCAAAACATAACTGGTGGTGCTTACTTGATCACTATGTCTTGATGTTGATTCATTTAACTTTAGTACACCTCCTTTTTTGAGATGAGGAAAGGATTGGTGTTGGTAAATCGAGATGTCAATGTGGTTTCAAATCGACCTCAACCTAATTCCAATCCAGTATTTGAAATATTCGACGGCCATGATTGTAGGTTTTAGATGTTGTATTTAAACTTAAAATATTCGATCACTAGAACAGATAAAACTGTCTTAAATAACACTACACGACGACTAACTAACATTTTTGGATTAGATGTAAAACGGATTCGAAGCTCTAATTCAGGCACACTTGCTTCATTTGATAGAAGAGAACATGGGTTAGGTTGCTGACCTTTCGGCTTTTGAGTCATCATCAGAGACCTAGTTAATATAGGATCAAGGCAATCATCTAAAAAAGAGTTTTCTAAGTTTGCAATCCAACTTTGCAAGCTTTTCAATGTCCAAATCCAATAATACATTTTAGCCGACCACATTTTTGGGTGTTTGTCCTAGACCTTCATATAAGCCAACTTCCTTGACACCTATTGATTTGCGTCAATCATACAAATAATTGAACATTAGCCATCAGCACCTATTGAGTTGCAACAGACAACGCCACTCGATGATTAACTGTGTCACTCAAAATGACTCGAATATTGTGCGAGTGACATTATGTATATACTAAAGATGTCATAACATAGTGGTTAAGATAAAGATATACGGCTAATTTTTTTGGGTTTAAGCTCCATGAGCTCGCTATATTCTAACCAATTCAAGTTTCCCAGCAACTTTTATTATAGGTTGTTCAAAAGAGCGTTTTTAACATCGCATGGATTGAATCATATCATCCCATCGGCCATTACTACACTCCTCGTTTATGTGTCTTGAGACCGGATACACAAGCAAATTCCTGGGTATATTATTGATCCAAGAGTAAGCGAAGGCGAGCAGCTGAAGAAAATTCACACCTCAAATACATATTACAGTTCAATCATTATAGACATTACAAACAGGAATAAACACACATAAGCAGGGTCTTTAGCTTACAAGCACATACAGTCTTATCAGGAAAACAAGAAACAGGAAAAGCACACATTATGTTTTCACAAGTTCAATAGTATCAAGGCACCACCATGTCAATGCCTTATTTATTGCTTTCTTACATGTAAACAAGATATACCCACAATCGAAGGGGTTGAGGTTTGGCTAACGACGGAAACTCCTGGTTGGGCGAGGTGCTTCAACCTCATGCTCCTGCAGCTGAACCAACTTGTAAATGGCTGCTCCTCCCAGAGCCCCAAGGGTGGGTGCAACCAGGTATATCCACACCGCCTTGTAGTTTCCTGCTGCAACCGCTGGCCCTAGTGTCCTCACTGGGTTCATTGATCCGCCACTTGATGGTCTGCAGCACAAATTCAATTATTTATTCTGATATACTCCGTAACTTAGCAATAACGCCAGTAACAGATTCAGCCAGAAACTCAAGGAAATGGCTTAAGACTCACCCTGCAACAAGGATGTTCAACATGACTGTGGCACCTACAGCAATACCTGCTAATTCTCCAACCTGTGATAAAACACGCCACAACTCATCATAAGTCATTAGATATAGCTATATAGGACATCAGAAGGATATATATTCACGACATTACACTGTGTTCATAAATAATTTGACTGGCGTCTCGCTTAGTATGTCAGTTTCATTATTTCATTGTAAATCCAAAGAGCTGACAAGGCTAGTATATACCTTCCAGCATTTAGTCCTATACACACGTAAATAATATTTGATCAAATATACTCACCGCCCGGGTGTCAGTGGCAACGGCTGTGACGACGAACATAAGGTTGAAGGTGATGAGGAACTCCAGGGCAAACGCTTGTCCGGTACTTACAGAAGGAACAGTGACCCCACCAGACATGAAAGGGTGGAAGACACCCTTTAGAGTAAGAGAAGCCAGAATAGAAGCTGCAATCTGCGCTGCAATATAAGCGGGGACTTGGACCCACGGGAAGTGACGGAGAGCTGCAAAGGCGATAGTTAAAGACGGGTTCAAGTGAGCACCAGATATGTGTCCTGTGGACAGGATTATGATCATCACAGCTAGTCCGGCACAGGCAGCATTTCCGATCAAAGATTCTGCTCCGTTATACTTCTGGTTCACAATGGGACCTGCTGTTGCAGCGAAGATCAGGATGAATGTCCCCACAAATTCCGCAACTAGCTGTGTATATATATAAGAAAATTCTCAGTAAATTCTAATTTCAGAGAAGAAGAATGTAATTGACCTCACCCAAGTCACCGCATGAACCCAACACGGAGTTGGCGTGATATAAAGTCAGAATTTCATGGGTCTTACCTAATTGGCCTGGTTATTAGTTACGAGTCCAACTTGAATTTGGTTCAGTTTCAGGTCGAATTTCAAATGCAGAGTGGACAATTGACAATGTACCCTCTTAAGTCTTAACACAACAAATATGCCAAATCATAAACTTCCAAGACAACAATGTCATATGACCGTCTTCACTAGAAACTATAGCAATCAGAGATTCAATGATAGCACATGTAGGCCGTGTTTGGTTCAAGCAATGCACCTAACTAAACAGTAAAAAATCATCGATTGACCTTAACCATCAACTTAAAGTCTTAAACCGCCTACATCCATATTAACTAGCAACAACTAGTTACATTAATGTAAATTCGTTTAAGCTTTTAGTTGGCCAAAAATTAAAAGTAGAAAATGTAAAGCCAATAAAACAGGTAAATCTTGCACGCTTGTGATGGTGCAACAATTCAAGCATATAATACCGGCGGAAATATGAAATGCATGAAATAATTGTGATGTTACGTTAGCTTAATTATCTCTTAGTTTTTAAATTAGTGTGTTCATTGAATACGCATGTGACCCCAATTGTTGGCTGTTGGCCCCTCCAACTCCAATGGTCAATATGATGGACTACTGTGCATGTTGTTGTAAATCATTGGATCTTTCACGCCTCCTTCGTCAACTCTTAATAAATTAATTGAGGATATTTATCATTTCATTGAAAAATAAAAATCATTGGTCCTTGTAACTACTCGTACTAAATTACTGTAATAGAATTCTTACAGAGTTGTCAATGATGATATTTCTAGTTTCATTAGATAATCTTATGGGTTTGGATTTGGTTTGGGTTTCCCATTAGTGGATTTGTATATGGATTTTTAATTAGTAGATCAGACATGGGTTATTAAGAGTTGGGTTTAGATCGGATATTTTCCTTCCGTTCGGTTCGGTTGGAACAATAATTGTCATCTCTGAGATTATTAGAAGATTTGATCCGGACCGTTCATAAGAAATAGAAGTACATTTCTTAACAATGTCATGTGGACCGGTTAAAATGTCATGTGTCAAATGTCAAACTTGACACTAACTTTTAGTAGTAATTAATAAATCAGTCTTTTGTGGACTTAACAACAAATCGACAATGACAATAAAGCAATCAACAATGAGAAGACGGATTTTCTAATATTTTTATTCAAAACTTTATTTTTGTTTGATTTTACTCTTTTAAGCTTTTAGCTCTTCCTATATACACTATTTATCAATACTTTATGAATACTTTTAATTTAAGTTTTACGAAAGTGTATTACTTACTTCTATCTAAGGAAGATGTTTAGTGTGAAACGAGCTAAAAGTATATTTCTAACACTATTTAATACATATATTTCTAACACTACTTAATGCTCCATTTTCATTGTTAACCTGTATAATGATTTTAGATTTCTTTCACGCTTACATCAATCTTAAATTAGAATTTGTATTCACAAACGACCTTCAAAGGAAATAGGTATAGATTGAAACCCTCTCAAGGTTACAATTAATAAGTACGTCATCGTGTAATTAACCACAAGTCCACAACCACATGATTTAATAAATAAATAAGCAAGGTTTATCTAAGAATTTCAACTATTGGATTTATTAGTGTCGGTACTTTAATAAAGAGTGACGAATTTTACTTGCTGATTTAATCGGTTAGGTGTCGATAACTAAACGGTTCAACTTAAACGTTGAATATATTACATCTCATTGTATGTCCTTATCATCACCAATAATTAATCATGTAACAAGAACAAAAACGATTACCAGTACAAACTAAGTTCAAATGTATCTACATTATTTCTATTACTATATTGTTTACATTATTTCTATTACTATATTGTTTCTCGACTTTCATTATAATTTAGCTTAATCATCAATTGTCATGAAAAGTCCCGTTAGTTATTAATAACAAAATACCGAGTAATTGAGTAATAAAAATATCATAATAAGACAATGTCACGGGTGGTCGTCGACGGATTGTCCGGTACTGAGTTTCTATATCACTTTATTACACACATTTCTACGAGCCAGAATCCTCTTCATTACCGGTTAATAATAGACAAGATTATGTCCGAGAACAAAACAAAAATTACAGATTCATCTCAGGCATTTCAATTTTCACTTCGATTTTTAAACAATCTAAGGATATCTAAACCGTCAAACTTTTATTCAACTTACATTCTAAAAGGATCAATATGTCATTTATATACACTTCGCATTCTCTCTTCACCATTTATATTCTACATTATGCACGATATCAAAACGACTATCTATTAGAGATGCCGCTCTATTATTATCCTATATAAAATCGTCACGCTAACAAAACTACCTAATCAACATAATTGGAGGGAAACAAAGTACAAATACTAAAATTAACGGGAAAAACTGTGGGGCCCAAAAATGATGAACTAAAAAACGTGGGAGTTAGTACCTTTCGGGTGAGAGTGACATCAGGAGCTTTTAAGTCGGAAAAACAAGCCTGAAGTGGGCCAGCCAGCGGCCCATCTGGGAAGCACTGACAACGTGGCATTGACGATCTCTCGTATGACAATGAGTCAACTCTCCTACTCGAGAACAACGGTAACGGTGTTCCCTCTGGTGTCGCCGGCATCGACACCGCCACTTCCCCGTTATTTCCTCCTCCTACCCCGTTCTCCACCGCCGCCATTTTTTCGATATTTTTCAAAATAAATACTAAAACAATAAAATAGTTTTTTTTTTTTTTTTGATTTTTTTTAGTGACAAGGGTGGTGAATAATATCTTAGATTTACATAATTGGTAGGTTTTTATAAAATTTGATTTAAGGTTTTATAAAAATGTTGGCCACTTTAAGAAACCGTAAAAAAAAAAAAAGATAAAACTAGATAAACATAATCATAAGGGTAGGGTAAAAAATGATTTTTTTTTTTTGTTTTTTTTTTGTTTTTTTTTTGGGGGGGTATAGGAGAAAATTGAGTTAAATTTACATAATTTGAAGGTTTTTTAATAAGGTGTGATTAAGGGGTGATAATAGTGAAGAAGGGAGCCACGATCAAAATAAAGGAAGAAGGATTAAATTAGAGAAAGTGTTGTGAAAAGAGTTGAGGGATCATAAAGTAAAGCAAGAATAAATAAAAATGGTGGAGAAAAATGAGAGAAAGAGAAATAGTAGCTATGGAGTTTGATCAAGAGAGTGAAATGATTATGTGAGGTGAGGGTGTGGTTTGAGGGGGATGTGTTTATATGGGTGTGAAAGGAGGAGGAATTATAACGTACGATCTGGAAAGTCAAATGCATTGCATACTTCTTCCACCCTTTTTTTTTAGGATAATGATACGGCGCCACCCGGTGGCGCCCAATCTCGGCG
>JAOWBH010000027.1:375070-393225 GCA_028566215.1 Silene coronaria
ACCAACAGGTGGATATTCTTATAGAGCCTCAGCTTAGGACTCAGTTTGTTTCACTGGTATTTTCTGTGTACCAAATAGTTCTTTAATTTGCTTTCATCATGATGATATACCACAGATCGGTGTCTCAGCTGGGCCAGAATGTAAAGCTGCGTTACAAGAAGTTACCCATCTTGTTGAAGAAGGAATGAAGACTAATGAGATAGCATTAAAGTCATCCTTTGGTGCTGCTGAGGTTAGATCTCATAATGTTTGGTTGCTGACGTTTGAAAATTCCTCATCTAACTTCTTCACTTTTGATATTCTTATTAGCTGAAAGTTGATGGCGACTTCCTATATTTTCTGGCCGATGCTGCAGTTATAGCGGTAGGAATTATCTACGATTCATTCGTTCCATACTGTAGTCTCTTGTGCCTATTCGGTTTGTGACCTTTGTCAATGGCTCGCTTTTTTTTAACCTTGCAGTTTCAATATGGAAATCCAGATAAGTTGTGCACTCCTCTTGTTGAAGCTAAGAAGGCTGGTCGAGATTTGGTGGTATGTTTTCTCCCTTTTTTTTTTATATCTTCTGGTGTATAGGATATATTGTCTATATACTTTTACTCTCTTCTTGTCTTCTTGATATCACACAATCTATTTTAAGAATTGTGCATATCCTTGCAAATTTTACATTGATAATTCGGTTTCCTGTCGAACATTTAAATCTATTGGTGTCAAACTGTCGCATGCTCTTCAGTTAACAATTAAGACTTGGGCAAGTTCACACACTACTTCAATCTTGAATCAAAAGATATCTTTTTATCCAAAATGGTCGATCAAGTTGTCACTTCACCCTTACTTCTCTAGTTTCTCTACTACGTTTATACATCTCATTTACATTATGCAGAGTGCTTATGCTTCATACGTCAATGACTATTATGTTGGAAGCTTTGGTGCAAGTGTCAAAACATATAACCAAGAGTACTTGAAGAACACTACTGCTAGTGAACATAATTCTGATAGATTGTGGTGGTTCCAAGTTTGCAGCGAAGTCGCATATTTTCAGGTGGCTCCAGCAAATGATAGCATTCGATCTTCTAAAGTTGACTTAAGGTGGTTTTAATTCTCGTATAAATACTTCCTCCTGTATACCTTCCTAGTTCCTATGCCTTCTTCTATAATTATGCTCGTTTGGTAATTGGTACTATGGATGGCTAGTCTATTTTACTCAAAATGAATATAACTTTTGACCGGGGACTCATCCTAAAATGACGAGAAGGCGGACACATCTATAAAACATAAATATATTTATGAAGCTGTAATATATTTATATATTTAAAAAGTAAAATTAAGAAATGCTTGGACAATAAAGCTTTATATCATTAAATAGCATACAAAGTCGCTTCCTCTAATTTTGTCATGCGAGCGTACCCTCTTGGCTCTTCTAGGAGAAGTTTCAGATAGGCAAGGGTCGGGTGCGGACTCCATAGTCTATATACATGTAACATATTCTTGAGTATTGTATCGGACACGAGAATGGCCTTAACAAGCATAGCGTTCAATTAACATAGTGGCTAGATGGTGGCCACTAAAAACTTGTGGTGACGTTACTTTCTAATTACATAAATGGTTTACATGCAGATACCATTTAGACCTTTGCAAGAATGTTTTTGGAGATACTGTATACCCTGTTGTTGAGGAAACTAACTTATACTACGGAGGCTTACGGATAGCTGGTCTGTGTACTCGCCTTTTAGAATTATTGCTGGTATTTGGAGCTGATGTTTTACACTCATTTCCTCGTCTGATTTAAATTGGTGTTTTGTGCTTCTTATATCTAACAGGTACCAAGATAGTGTTTGCAAATGGCTCACAAGACCCTTGGCGACACGCATCAAAACAGATCTCATCGTCAGACTGTGAGTATCTTCCACTTTAGGATGGACTTTCACTTATTATAACTATGAAATATACGACTACAACTGAGACATCCTGACTGTTCCCTAATTTATAGAACAATCTTTTTATTTGTTTTATTAAACTTTGAAGGCACCACATATCAGTAACGTTGGAAATTGCACATCGCTCATGGTCATTTACGTCATCATTAAATGTGATTGACCATGTATGCTTTAGCAAAGGCTTATGAATCATAACCTTGCAGATATATTGAAGGCATGGTCTTTAGTTCTACTCTTCCATAATCGCGTGATAAAAACTGATATAGTGAGCCAACAATTAAAACTAAGCTAAAATAACTTTAATACTGTTCCGTAATTCCTCCCGGGCCCCAACAGCCCCACACGGAGGGAGGAGGGTCATATCGGGAGAGAGGAGATCGGGCCCCCCTGCTGTAAGCCTGTAATAGAGCCCTTGCCATCATGGTAAAACTTATAAAAAATCGTATATGTTGTGGGGCCAAGTAGTTTCCATCTTTCTTCTAGTATCCTCTTCTGATACTATTGTTTTTTAAAATTTTCAGTGCCTTCTTATCTCATCACTTGTCAAAACTGTGGCCATTGCGTTGACTTCCGGGGTTGCCCTCAATCACCATTGAGTATTGAAGGTATGTTCTTTATGAAACAAAATTGTCTTTTCTTTGTATATGTTGTCTCAGACCATATTATATACAATTTCAGCCAACCATTTATCAAACTGGGATGGATGCATAACCTTATTATCTCATACCAGATTGCTGTCCTTGCCATCAACCTTTTTAGAATGTTCTTTCAAAATTTTGTGCATAATGCATAACCCAATTACCCTATTACCCTTGCTTGAGTGATGCTATTGGGAAGTCCACTGTACATACGGATACTGGATTCATGTTTTTTTTACACTAATTCATGTTCTGCCGTTTACTTTGGCATCAAGTTACTGTTCGATTCCAAGCTTAAACGTATTTGAATCCATTCAGGTGACTCTAAAGGTTGCGGCTCTCCTGATGCTGTCAACAAAATCAGACAACAAATTACAGAGCATATCGACCTGTGGCTTTCTGAGTGCCAAGATGGCGATGCTAGTAGGCGTTGGAGTGCCATCTAACTCCCCAATCTTC
This sequence comes from Silene coronaria, assembly GCA_028566215.1. NCBI lineage: Eukaryota > Viridiplantae > Streptophyta > Magnoliopsida > Caryophyllales > Caryophyllaceae > Silene > Silene coronaria. The sequence goes on from JAOWBH010000027.1 coordinate 378,105, forward strand.
TTAGAACCGGAAATATTTCTACAGAAGTCCGTTTCATGTACTTGCTTGTATCTTTAATACGGCATGTCTTCCTTCCTCATGACAATGCTCTTGCATTTCTGCATCTTATGTGTACAATTGTAACTGGAATAGAAGGAATCAATAAGCCTCATGTAGGTGGGTTACTCAGAGATTAGTTAATTATAATGGTCGATATATATTAATCCAGATTGTTAAAGATTGTAAATGTTCCTGAAAATTCAAAAGCTTAGTATTGCTTCATATCTTTGGCTTAAATATAGCTTTATTTCACCAAGAATGGAAATCGTTGCTTCATTTTCTTTAACTGTTGTTTCATTTTGCTTTTTGTTTGCCGTTTTCTTATTATGGCTTTTTTCTGATATTTTGTAACTACGCTTGATGTGTTATCTTCTGCTCGTCCGATACTGCTTTGTTGGCAGGCCTCTGGCTTTTTAGCCAGATTAAAACTACTTGTCTGAAAAATTCATTTCATAAAATCATCGAGTAGACCATAGTGAAAATATGGGAGAAAATACAGAAGGGGTAAAAATACAACATTTGCTTCATATACAAATCTTGGTTTCAATGCTCTGTTTAGTAATCGTAGCCTTTGACAAACATTCCTTTCTTGGCCTCATCGGACTCTCCTTCGCTAGTGTACTTTCCGAGCTGAGCAAGGGAGTTGGCCTTTGCACGGGTCAGCAATGTCTTTTGAGCTGCCTCCACGTTCTCAGCCCTTCCTCCCCATGTCTTAAGGCAAGTGTTTTGAAGAGCTCGAGCATAAGAGAACGATACGTGCCATGGGTTTGGTGCTTGGTTCATTGCGTTCAAGTTAAGGGTTGCTTCCACTTCAGATTGTCCTCCAGACAAAAACTACACCACATGAATGAAGCACAAGGGTTAGTTATTTAGTTTGTACCCTTTCATCTTTAGCATTTAGCTGTATGACCTGTTCTTTTACGAACTTTCTCGTCGTATGAATCAACTTAAATATAGCCCTGTTAAACTTCCCCATTTAGGCATGTACTACAGTTACACAGTTGTATACTATCCCTTCATCTGAATCATCTCTTTATGGTATTCATTTGGTCGTCTCAGCCATTCTTTTAAGTTTCCTAATTAGGTAATTTCATGTGTCAAATAGACTATTTTGCCTGCATTATTTTCCGGATGCTGGTGGCCCCTATCATTATAATATCGGTCAACATGCAAACATAAGAAAATGGATGCCAGGGAGTATACTGTAAGTAGGGGTACTTGCCATTATCCCGGGAACAGCTGGAGGAATGCGCTGGCGGAGAAGGTTGAGGGTGTAACTAGCAACCTGTTCGGGGGTAGCCTTGTCTTTGCACTCAGCGCCAGGTGTGACCATGCTGGGTTTCAGGAGGATACCTTCATACATGACATTGTTCTCAGCCAGGTAGTAGAAAACCTCAGCCCAGACTTGTTTGGCTACTTCAAATGTCCTGTCTATCCCGTGTTCACCGTCCAACATGATTTCTGGTTCTACTATTGGAACCAATCCATTGTCCTGCAGCATTTTCCCATAAACCAGTTGATCAAAAATCGAAAAGGTTGTCATAATTTTTATATTCGAGCATTCTCTGGAGTTGGTGAATACCTGAGAAATAGCAGCATAGCGAGCAAGTCCCCAAGCTGCTTCCTTTACAGCTAGTGCAGATGGGCCATTAGGAATGCTAACTACTGTGCGCCTTTCATGTATATCAGCATTACAGGTCAGTCAGTAAATATCCCGGCCTGAGCATGTTTCAGTTACGTTTTTTGTTTCTTGGTGTGAAGGGAGCTATAAGCCTATAAGGCACTCTTAATGGTTTTTTTTTTTTTTGGCAGCAGTATAGATAGGCACTTTTGTCTTTTAGTGCATTATGTTTAACAATCAGTTGTCCAAGAGTGTAAAGAGAGCCCCAAAGAGTTTGACAATGACCGATTTCAACTTTCAAACAAACAAAAACCCATGTCATGGTTATACCCTTTTATCACTGTATGGACTATCTAATCTAGCTGGCATCTACATTGGTTATCAACAGTGAAGGGACAAACCAAGAAACAACATAGAAAGAGAATATCGGGCTTACCATTTGGCGAACCGCGCACCCTGCTGGTAGTAAGCAGCGGAGCGAGAAGCTAGCCCATCAAGACCTTGGCACCATGACTCGTTGTTGGACCCAGCCAAGGGAACCAAACCCTAAAATAATTGGGTTAGCCAAGAAGCGCCAACAAAGGTAATCGAAGTACAAGAATTTAGCAGACGTATAACTGTACATGTCAGCTTGAAATGCTTACCTTGTCGACCTTAATACCAGGCACAATGTTCTGCTCAATGAGAACATCAACCATCTTTTTCCCTTCAGTGGTTGACTGATAGAGAGTCTCCTCAAAAAGGATGGCGCCGGAGATGTACTGTCCAAGCCCTGGGGCTGAAACTAGCAGGGTTCTATACGCTTGGCGGTTAGCCTCAGTGTTTTCTAACCCGATTGAGTCAAGACGCTTCCCACAGGTTGCGTTTGACTCATCCATGGCCAAGATTCCGCGGCCTGGTGATGCAATCGATTTCTGCAGGCCCATGAAACATGGATCTTTAAACTTAAAAGAGTGCTAACTGCTAATGAAACAAGGAAAATAAATCCAGAAGGACCGACATGAAGCCTTGTACACAAGCTGCAATTCATATGCATGTACGGAGTATACAGCAAATAAGTGTCCCAATAATTTGAACCCAGGTCATGAGCACCACTTCTCATGATGAGTGTTTTGATATGGGAAAGTAACAATCATAAAAAGGAGGGAGTAAGACATACCGCGGTTTTGACAAGCTCATCAGCATAGCTAGCTTTAACAGAGAGTGAAGACGAGGCAGAGGGCATGCACTTAGCGACAGACAAAGACGAGACCTGGCGAAGGGACTGACCCTTAACCCACTCAGACTTGTCCAACTTAGTTGGGGATGCCTTAAGGAGAGAAGCTGAAGTTGCTGCCATTTTTTACAGGCTAAACTGATATTATCACAACAGTTGTATAAAATGCCTGTTGCCTATTATTTCCTTATCTTTCTCTCAGTCTTACTCTCTTACCTTTCTTCTCTACCACATGCACTTCATTTTATAGCTCCTTTGTAACAAGCTTGAGATATACCCTTTGAGGCTGTTATACTTCTGCCAATCATAGCCCTACACCTTGGATCATGTTTTCTTCCTATTTTTGACTTGGCATTTTCTCAACTTTATATCTTATAATATTTCCTATTCTTTTTATCCTCTTACTAACACTTTTTTTTAATCTTGTACATCCATTTTTCTTGAGGTGTATGTGGCCAACAGTATTGTGACACCCTGATACGCATGAGAGTGGATCATATGTTACTCAGACTCGTTTAGAAGTATTTAAAATGACTACATTTTACATGTTCAAGTGTTAGACTCGGCTATTTTATGTAAAATCCGCATATTTTGGCTAAAAAGGAAGAGCTCCAGCTCCAAGTGTCATACCATGTTCAAATGTCGAGTGTCATACATGGGTACACGCGAGAGAAGTAGAAGAGTCATAGTAAACAACTAAACATAGGGATCAACTATTTCATTTCCTATTTCTTGCCAACTATCTTTTGGTGCATTACCACACCAAATGAGAAGGAGAATGTGCTTTCAATATGCATGATCTAGATGAATCATCTAGCATAACATTTTACTACAACAAATCTGAGCCATATGTTTACGCTAACATAAAATGTCATACAAAACCGTAAATATAACTCATCAACTTTATTAGATGGGCTCGGGGCAAATTCTCATTTGTGATGGAAGGTATCCGTCACAACCTTGTGACGGATACCGTTTCCTCTCACAAAATACCCAACAAGGGTAAGTGGAGAAGCACATGGGGGGTCCTACCCTTATCCCCTCTACCATTTCCTCTTATAAATGATCCGTCCCAAGATCCGACCCGTCACAAGGGAGACGCTTTGTGTACTCGGTATATAAGACGATTCTGATCAGCCATTTAGATCGAGTCACTTTTATCGGGGTCCAGCTCCGGGCCAAGGCCAATCTTTATGCTTGCAAGTCGCCACAAGTGAATCAGTATATCTCTTCAACCACATATATCGTTATTCCGTAATCTAGTACCTACGGCTACAGCCAAGACATCATGTAAACATCATGAATTCATGGTGGACTTCATTTCCAAACCCAGAAAATTTTCAAGATTTTGCCACTCAATTACTGACTTCACTTCACAGTTCACACTACTAGCACATAGTACTCCGTAACTCGTTATCTTTCAATAGATCCATTACCTCTAATTGGTTCATTTTCGTTATGTTTCAATAGATCCGGTCTTTCTCGTCAGTGTCTAAACCAACCTCATACTTTGAATCACCGTATTCTCTATTTCATTGCTCAAATGGACTGTCAGTTAAATCATCAAGGGTATTCTATATCTTTGTCGGTGAATAAGCCACAAAAACCACAAGTCGGAATACAAAATGAAATACATCTGAAAGTCGGAAATATAAATTCTTTGATACATTCGCTACACATTTGTTGAGTTAAACGTTCCATACTCGTAGATTACAAATCTTCCATTCTAACAACTTACATGAATGAACTAAACCGGATACACATAAAGTTATACTTACACAGCTACACTACAAATTCGTACTGTATTTAACACGGTTATAACTTAACGTATAACCACGAAATAAATCTAAACTCTAAAGCCACTCATGTACCTGGTTATCTGACCCAGTATTAATAATCGTTAGAAATATAACTTCGGACCCGTTTCACACATTGGAAATAATATTAAGTAGAGAACCCTTAATACTAGACAAAACATTAAAAATAAAACTCAATCCCTCTTCAAACTCCAACAAAGAAACCTCCATAGCTTCCAACCTCTTAAGAGCAACAGCAAGGATATCACCGTCTTTTTCTTTACCCCACGCGCCAAACGCTGCGTTTAGGGCAGCATCAACATCGGTCAGCTTATTCCCATTCTTCGCGGGCAGCGTCGCCGCCTTGCCTGTAACCTTCTTCTTAAACCCTAGCGCGTACAACACACGCGCCGGCCTCGCGCGTGGTTTCGTCATCATGAACCGAAACAATGTACGTAATACTGAGATATTTATGATCGTTACGCTCGTCAGAACTCGACTCACCTCTGACTCGTTCCGGTCCAGGTTTTCGCCGGCGAGTCGCTCGAGCTGACTCACTGAAATCGCCAGCGTTTTTGCTGACGTTATCGTCTCTCTCCTCGCCGCCACGTAGGACGACAACAACCTCTCCCCGCCGTCTCCGACATCTCCGCCGCCATGTGATCGGAGTCCGGTGACTTCTTGACGGAGTGACGTCAGCATTTGTCGCGAGGTGGTGCAGATTTCGAGGAGTTTTGATGAGGTGTCGATGAGCGGGTTGATGCGATGGGCTTGGAATTGGGCTTGAGTTTGGGCCTGGAGGTGTCGGGTTTTGAGGGCCCGATCCACGCATTTGTATAATCGGGCTACGCCGGTTAACCCGGTGTTGATTGATTCGATTTCAGAAGTGCAGACTTCTTCGGCTTTCGCGAGCCTTTTGAGTTCGAGCTCGATTTTATCGACCATTAGGTTTGATTTTGGAGGGAAGCTACCGGATCTAGTGTGAGTATTTCTATTGCTGAAAGAAACCGGCATAGATACAATATTTCCGTCTTAACCGCTAGGCTATGAGAAATGTGTTTCGAGAAATTGTGACGCAAGAGTATTTGTCTCCGTCTTTAACAGCTAGACTATCAGAAATTGTGATATGAGAGTATTTGTTTTGTGGGAGTCGGTTCTATTTCCGTTTTAACTACAAAACTACAAGAATTGGTGATACGAGAGAATTTGTTTTGGGGAAGCTGATTTAATTTCCGTCTTAACTATTAGGCTACGAGAAATTGTAATGTGGGAGAGAGTGTTATATGGAAGTAGAAAGAAGGGTGTTTATATAAGTGAAAGTAGAGGGGACATGACAGCTAAGAATGATTAATTACTGGGATTAGTTAATTGAAGTTAGCCATGAGATGTGTTCATGTGTTCATGTGTTCATGTGTTGTTGGGTTTAATCAATGCCAACCTTCTTAATATACGCCATAGAATAGTGCCTCTGCTACACACAGTGACACAGCTGTATTCTATGCATTTCCAACTATATGGCTCCGTTTTAATACCAGTAACCTGACCAAATCATGTCACATCTCCTGGCTAACTACTGGGTCAGCTTGGTCAGATCACTATTTCCATGGGTATATGATTGTGACATTCGGGGTCACTAGTTGGGTGAGACACCGTTTCAAACTAAATTAGTGTGAGATACACAATATAAACACAAATTACATTATCCGTCACAAATTAAAGACGGATAGTGCCTCTCTCACAATATACACGTGACACTATCTATGGGGTGCTCCATTTCCCCCTATTTATCTTATTGTGAGAGAGATACTATCCGTTTTCAGCTTGTGACGGACACAAGCAAGACGCTTTGCAATATAAATTGGAGTATATAATATAGCAGAAACTAACATACATTAGTATAGAAGTGGCAATCGTGTCGGTTGATTCAAGCAAGATCGGGTCGTATCGGGTCAAAATACCCTTTCGTAGGGTCAGGTCGGTTATCGGGATTGTTGAGTTGGGTCAAATTTGTCAGCTCTATACATTACTAAAGGAGAAGGTGAGATAAATAGTACTCTATCATGTGAGAGGTCTCGGATAAGGCCACCTCACACGAAAATTAGAGGTTAGTTTTGAGTAAGTTAGATGAGATTCATTCTGGTACGCTATTAGATTCAATTTTGGATTATCGATTTTGGGGTTCCGATGTGCGGTGAACCCGGTGATTAAAAGAACAGACCAACCCACAAACTACCATACTCAGGATCCTTCCAAGAACTTGGGTTTCATATATTTTATTAAATCTGCACGAATGGTTGGTTTCCTGGATTGCTGCTTTTACAATTACAAATTATAAAATGAAATAATACAAAATAATGGAGAGTAGCATTGTATTAAAAGTCTTGTCGATTGGTCGAATTCAGGAAGTTGGACTCAACTTCAATTATATTGTAGATTTGTAAATCGTAGATGTCATGAGAAATGTTCTAATAATTCAATCTACTCATAATGTATATTTGCATTATAAGAGGGAGAATTGGAAGAACTGCATAATAATGGCATAATAATGATACCCAACATCACCTAATTGGTCGTGGTTAGGTTCGGGTGAATCGGGTCAATTAGATTAGAGAAAACTACAAGTAACAAACTACTCCCTCCGATCCACATCAATGGTAACATGGGAAAATATGGGTTATTTAAGAAAAGGGGGAAACGTGAGGGGTAAATTTGAAAGGTTTGATTAGGGCCACTTGAATAATGTAATGTTTAATTAAACATTGAGTGAGTGTGTGAGTGGGTCATTTGATGGCAAACTTGTAAATAGGTAGTGGGTATAAGGATAACTTAAGTCATTTTTTAGGCCAAATAAGGTATGTTACCATTGGTGTGGATCGTCCATTTTAGGTAACTGTTACCATTGGTGTGGATCGAATGAAGTATGTAAGAAAATGAGTTTAGTCCTATATAATGATCCTCATAACTGACGAATCAACTTCTCGATGAAATGAATCAATTCCCCACAAAAAAATGGCCCGGTGACAACTTGTAATATGTTTTGTAGGGATTTGATTTCGATTGATCAACAATAAAAAAAAAAAGATTGAGAGATTTGAGTTGATGGTTTCTGCTTTAATATTAAGTAAGATAAGATTGTACAAGACGTAAAACCGACTATACGTCGTATTATATATAGAAGCACTATGAGCGTGCAGATACAATTGCATCAGTACAGTACAACCATTAAAATCTCTAATTTTTTAGTATAATTTTATCCGCTGGTAGAAAAAACCCCGCGATTGTAAATCTCATGTTTACGACTTACATACTTGTGTACGATTTTGATGGAAATCATTGATGTATAAGAGTTTTACGAGCAGTATTTTGAGTAGAAGGATGAGTGAGGTTTTTGTTAGTAATTGGGAACATAGTTAAGAAAAGCTTATCAGCAAGAACTTGATTAGCTGCATCTGATGGATGAAACGCATCCCAAAACACATAATCTCTTCGATTTTTACAAAGCTTTGAATTTGGCAAACATAGTCCTCCAATTGTTGTATCCACATTACAACATGATGTATTTGATATTTTGAATCCTGATAATTAAAAAATTACGTTATGGTAATCATAGTCATTAGTTAAGCTAAATCGAGAGCTCGGGAAATCTACGTTTTATTTTCTATGATGATCGGATTTATTTCACACATTTAGGCAATGTTCTTTACGTTTCTGTTTTAAACACAATCTAAATATGAACTAATTTAGTAAATATTAATGTAAAAATGGTTTAAAGTTTCTTTAAAATTAAAACACGTTCACGTTATAACACTGATTTTGCATTCTGTTTGAGGATATTGCCTCCTTCTCGGTCATTCTTTACGTTTTTCTAGTTTGGGTGTCTCAATCATCTCTTAACGTTTCCATTTTAAACATGAACAAGTTGACAATCTTTCTCATGTGCATGTTGCTTTTTCACCGTTTTAAGTTTTTTAAAACAGGTCATCTCTCATATTTTTGGTTTTGATGTTAAAAGCAAAGAAAAGAATTAATCGAGACTGAGCCAAGATTTAAATATGTGAAAATATGTTGTGCATGGTTTCCTTACCATATGTTTGTGGATGATCGATGAGGTCAAGAACATCTTTATAAGTATCAGCAAATCCAAATTGTGCATCACGATAGTGTTTGTTTAGCTTGAGGCTTAGTTGTTGTACTTGTGAATTGAATTCTTGAGCCCATTTGTTAACTTGATTCAAGCATATTCCTTTCCTTGATTTAATTCTTTGCGACGGAATACACCCTAAAGGTCCGAGTCCGTTGAACAACACTTTACGTGCACCTAAGTTATAGAGCCGCTGAAAAAACAACCGGTGATTAGCAGTGGGCCGGTGGCAGAACCAGGATTTGTAGTTTGTAGGTGTAAGTTTTTAATGGGAGAAACTAGTGATTCGGAAATTTTAATTGAGATTTTACAAGTTTTGTTGCTCCAGGGATGACCTTCCGTAATAAACCCCAATAACTTAGTACCGTCACTGATCTATAGACTGTAACAACTCACAGAATCAGGGGAATGAGAAGTAGATTACCACAAATTGCTGTTCCAAGGTGGCGAGCAAGAGGTCGACGAACTCGTCGTGGGAGTACTCTTGTCCTGCTGCCATAAACGGCTGCAAGAAATTGTTGACATAGTCATTGCTTCCTACAAGTTTGTAAACTCTATAGCATTAATATTTTTGTCGGAATAAAATTAAATCAAAGTAATTAAATTGAAGCTAAAATGGGGTTGTGAAAATACCAATTCCCATGAAATAAATCGCTTTATTTAGAAGCTTATTAGCAGCAGCATCTCCTATTTTCCCTTTGATAGCTATTGTTGTGTTTTCGAAGCAGTTGATTTGATCATCTAGGGACAATCTTTGAATCTGTTAATAATAAAAAAAAACACAAATTTTATCAACTGTAATAATTTTAGTTGGATGGTTTCGGAAATAGCCTCTTTGTGTAGTTAATAGTCTAATACAAGAGTAAGATTGCGTATATCTAAAACACCCCCTTCCCCCGCCCTGCAATTTGCGAGAGTCATTGAGACAATGGGGTAATGTTGTTGTTGTTATTGGCCTAGGAAGAATAAGAGGTGGTTAAATGCAGGATGAGGCCGGACTTGGGCTTGTTTAGTATAATTTTTTTGGCCCCCGTAAATGCAGGTTAGCGGGTCGTCCCATCCATAAACAGCTCTACAAGAATTGGTACTTACAAAATAGAGACCAGTGTCGTTGAGAATTCCAGCACCACCAGATGCATAATTTACGCCTTTGAGTAATTTATCGTCATTTGGTAACAAAGAGAGATATGGTGGTGGTGATTGTATACCAAGCCTAGCAGCTACATACAAATTTAAGAAACCATATCGCGGTCAGAATTTAGAACAAACGTTAAATTACCTATTAAAATAAACGTACGCGATAATTTCATGAAGCGTGACTGATTAAGCTAGCTACGATAAACATTGCATTTGCATGTAAGTATTTCGTACATATCATATCTCCGATGGTCCTTCCGTTGGTGAACCTTCCTGTGGCTCGACCGCCTTCAAAATCAATACCATACCATGGAAAATTGGACTTGGCTAGTGAATATTGCATGTAATTGTTGTTGCCAACTTCCGTCAATGAATCTCCAAATACAAATGTTATCAAATCTTCGGATAATAACTTTGCGTCCACAACTTTCGCCTCTGTAACCACATATCGTAACAATATCCCTAAGACGACTAATATTAATCTCGCATGGGGGCTCATTATTTCGAGCAAATATATTTTAGACTTTAGAGTGAAAGTGTGTAAATAATATTCACAGAAACATGTTGTTTTATACTTTAATTTAGAGAATTTATAGTCACTTGTTGTCATGTTTTTTTTTTTTTCTAAACAATCACTTGATCTTACTCACTTGTTCAAGTTTTCACTAATTAGGTGATTATTTTCACAACTAAAAAAAGCGTGAAAATTGATGGTGTTGCATGTTAAAATTTGTAAATTAGTCGTTGGATTTTTCATGTTTGGCAGTTGGCCTACTAGTACTACTTCATTTGTCACTCTTGTGTCTCTCAATGTTAGGTTCTTGTCCTTCCCTGTGATTCGTTGCGGCCCATAGTCTTAATTATAGGTCTCTCAACAAAGCACAAATAACAGATTCTTGTTTGGGACGGCCAAATTTAAAACGAGTAAAATAAGATAGATAAGATAAAAGCGGATTGCCTAAAGAGTAAAGAGTACCAAAAAAAAACTCATTAATGTAAGTGAGGTGCTACTTCACCCGTTAATCTTAAAATGGATATGTCCGTATTAAGGAAGATATACTCATAAGTAAAAGTTACATGGACTACAATTGAGAAAAATAACTTAACTCGTGACTCGAAGTAGACCTGGAAAATAGCAAATGAAAATATGTTCTAGACGTGAAATCATATGATCCTACTTGACTCACGAGTAGAGGTGACAATCGGGTCACTCGGGTCGGATTTGGGTCAGGTCAAGTTGGGTTCGGATCATGTCAGATCGGGTCATATTGGGTCAGGCTACACTTTCGGGTCATGTCGGGTCGGGTCATGCTACCCTTTCGGGTCGAGTCGTTATCGGGTCGGATCATTTCGGGTCAAATGATGTATCGGGTTTGGTTTGGGTCGGGTCGTTATCAGGTCCGGTTAATTTATCGCATTACTTCAATATTTTAGCATTAAATTTAGTTTTTTAACCATTATTTGGTTGAGTTACTCCATTATTAAGCCAAACTTATCAATTAAAACACTAAATCACTTTTATTTTGATCAATATTAAGCTTATTAATTGTCGCGTCATCAATTTAATCGGGTCAATATCGGTTCGCATCGGGTCGGGTCACTCGAGTTGAGTCATACTTGCCAGCTCTACCCACGAGAACAGAAATTACCGACCAAAACACTCGACATAAAAATGGCGGATAAAAAATATTACCCTGACTACCTGAGAAGAGATTTTAACTTTATAAACTTGTGACTGAGAAACTTTTACATAGGTAACTCCGTAACTACTTCATATGTGAATACTTGAAACCTTGTGACCATGGTTTTCTTAGAAAAGGATCATTTTTGAACTCGTGTCAAATATGCGTTGAGCAAGATGATAAAATATAAACGGTAAATAAATAACTAAGACGGAAAGATGAATAAAGTGAAAGTGCTTTTGGTACTACCAACTGTACCAAGTATCAATTATTATGTTTTTAAGAATGTATGAAGCACAATGTATCTACACAAGCACTTGGTTTTACAATAACATTTGTGTACATCGGTTTTCTACAAGAATTATTGACTACACCTTCGACTCTTCAAGTCTTTAACAGAAACCAGTGCAAAGATCTACAACAGCTGCCTTGGTTTACTACCATTCATAAGGTGAAAGAAAAGGTACACGGTACACCCTAAACAATGCAGTCAGCATATCAAACACATTGGCACAAATGTCAGTTAAATAACAAGACATAGATCATACAACAAGTTCTATCACCTATTAACTGCAACAAGTTTGTAAATTTCCGATGCAAAGTTGCCCGCCCAGTCATGCCCTCTATATGCCGTGTCCATACTCCCTAAACTTCCATTATCGTTTCTCAGCTCTTCTAGCTCCAAACAATATATCAGTTACCAGAAAATAACGATATCTTTTAGTATTTCTTGAGCTGGAGATTTAGGACAGTGAACGCTCTTTCATTTCATCCAGCCGTGTATGAGTACAAAGAACTAGAAAAAACCAAAGAATGTTGCTATGGCAAAAAGAAGAAAGAGTACTCCTCCCAAGTAGCCGACCTAAAAACGGAGTCGAGTGAGATTCATGGCAACAAAAAGCTGAATCTGATTAGTTGCAAAATTAGTTCAATACGTACCAGCTTTTCAGAGATGTATTTAGCTAGGAAGGCTCCTCCCAGAACAGCGACGGATGTAGCAACTAGGTGTCCTAGAATAGCTCCGCTTGCCACGCCCCATGGAGACTAGGAGAATTGAAAACTTGATTGGTCAAACATGAACCTGATAGTGTTTTCTTATAAACAAGTGCTTCCTCCGTTTCATTCATAATTCCCAGAAAATGTGACACCAGATTTAAGAAACCCAACAAACACGGTATTAAACCTAAGCCACAACGCCGCATCTGACGTAAACATGTGTTTTGAAGGTTACTGGGACAAACTTTGAAGACAATATCGACCACATTTTATGGGTCAATGACCAAGATCAGGCCATGATAACCAATATCGCTACCAAGTCTGAAACCGGCATTTAATACCACAACAACAAAAAAGGTCTTGACGTACAAAGTACCCGTATCTCATAAAGGCAATGGGCGGATATGAAAGAAACATGCCAAAAGGGAAATTTGGAGACATCAAAGAAACGGAAGGAGCACTAAGTACCTGTGCAGCACCAAGAGCAATGGTAGCAAGCATAGAGCGATCTCCCCATTCCTTGAGATTAGAAAAAGTTTGTTTCAGATGTTAAGATACAACAAATATATGACCACATAAATAATAAATGTAGTCAATTGCAAAATGAATGACTGAGAAAACCTTATGGAGCATATAGATTGTACAGGATGGCAAAAATTACAGCCATTGAGCTAATTAAGTCGAGAATTACACCAAAGTCAAAAAAATTAAGTGCTCACCGCAAAGAACACAAGGCTGAATGATTTCCACACAATTTCAAGAGGATTTGACAGCCGTTTGGATGCCTGCCCATTTAAAACATTGAACCAAACAATTTAAAGGATCGCAAAGATTTTTAAAATCTTCCTTTCTGGTTATTTTAGGTAGGCACGCATTTTTTACTATTCCCTTTGTCTTACCCATTTGTTTATGTATTCCATTTGTCCGTCTTAGCCATTTCTTTATGCTCCAACCTACCCATTATAAATACTCTTATCCCACTTGCGCAGATTGAAGAGATCATGGAAGTATTTTGGATAAATGGCACAAGGTAAGACAGAATGGTGTTCAGACAATACTTCCAAAGAAAGATGTGGCTACTTACTTTCTCCTTCACAAGCTCCTCTGCTTCAGTATATTCACCAAGTTCAGGACCCTCCTTGTTTTCAGCTTTGACATCAGGAAGCTCCCATGCATCTTTAATTGACTTCAAACCAAAGAATAATAAAAGGGTCACAGCAGCATATTCTCCGATGGGGAGAGCTGCAAAACATGCATTAATAAAAAAAAAATCACTACTCTGATAACCTGAAATAATGAGAATCTACTGGCTAAATATCTGGCTCTAATATGACAATGACTAATAGTTTGTAGCCAAGTGTTCATCATATAAATTCAAACTGCATCCTCCAAGGCCTCAGATCACAGTAAGTTCATCTATCGATAATACACAGTTAAATTCTTCGAGACCAACAAAAAACTTTTCGCTTATTTATGAAAAGAAGTTTGTGTGTAAAGGGAGCCAGAAGCTCCGGTTTGGTGCTGAAAAGGTTTGAACTCATGCCGTGTGTACCAGCAATTAATGACATTCACGGCTAAGATAGCTGCCATCTGTATTCTGAAAGACAGTTGAAACAGCCTCTAACTAATTTTTTATGGTACATAGATAATACCAACAAACAACAAAACAAACATGGCCCGTAATATATATCTTGATCCACTTACTTGTTTGAAATTGAGCGGGTACTGACTGAAATATGCGCCCTATAACTACTGAGAGAACTGTCATCAGACCAAGGGCGCCCATTGATCCTAACAAAACCTGATTCATAAGACATAAATATGTTTTAATTCCTCAAAATTTGACTTAAAGTCTGTAGTGTAAGCAATGCTTGAATATATAGAAGTATGGTCTGACTAACTTGGGCAGAAATAAATTTGTCAGCACATACAAGTTATCATGTTCCACTAATTTGACAAAACATATTCTGATACGCAGAAAGCACACACTAATTGTTTTTTTTTTTAGATCAGGCACACACTCCCGGTTTTTATACAGGAGATGATACCGAGACGTGTAAAGGTTTCGAAGAACATTACAACCAGTTTAGCACATTTTGAGGTAATAAAGGCCAAATTAAGTAAGGTTATGTCGCAACGGCTGATATCACGACTGACCGAAATTGAAATTTAAAACTATCGGCACTCTCTATTTTAGGGCAATGGAGTCTCTGAACGGTCTTGCATAATGTTTGACAACAACAGTGACCAAGCACTTGAACATCTACAATATGTGCATCGCAATGGCTACACTCCACAACTACCTTAATTAATCATTGTGATATTATTCCAACTCTTTCAATAAATATAGAGAATCTATAAAGCATTTCAACAAGTCAATACTCCGGCTGTGGATATTAACTCGCATACGTGTGACTAGGGATGGCAATGGGTCGGGTTGGATCGGGTTTTGCAAAATCCAAACCCGATCCACTTGCTTATTGGATCACATAT
>JAOWBH010000027.1:393325-405056 GCA_028566215.1 Silene coronaria
GGGAGCTTGGATGGGCGTGAGATACCGGATCAGAAGAACTAGTACTTAGATCATTAATAGTAGACTTTCACTTGTAGCAATGTGTTAAGTTGTATTTCTTTTGTAGTCGGTTGTAAAGAAAGTTTTGTATTAGCCTTGAGTTTAAATTTCATGTATAAATGCCTTGGAAGTTTTATTTGTTATTCACTGCCTCGGGAAACCGGGATGGTAACAGTTCCATTTATGTGGGAATGTCTTGTTATAGGCTCCTATATAAATGGGGGTGTTACAATAGGTGGTCCGTGAACCGGGCCAAATAAAATACGGTGGTTCATGGCGGTGACGTAAGGTCGTGATTGACTGTAATACTTGAGAACTTTAGAAGGGAGTACTCGGTCGAGTATAGAGTACACTCGACCGAGTGTAGTGGACCGAATGCGATTTGGTCAGCCAAGGCCTGATTAGGAGGCACTCGACCGAGTGCTCTGGCTCGGACCCAGAATTCGCGTGTTAGGCTCCCTGTTTTGAGCCTTGCTTTAAACACCCTTTGTCCAACTTTTCTTCTTCATTTCCTCAAACCTTAAAACTCTCTAAACTCTCTCAAACCCTTTCTAAACCATTCCCTTCATCTTTGTGAAGATTCAAGCTTGAATTTGAGGATTTTACTTCATCTTTCCACCTTTACTTTATCCCTTTTATTTTGTAAGTCTTTATTCAATTTTTTAATCTTTTTTTATGTTTACCCAAACCTTAGAATTTGGGGAAAATTGGGGGTTATGTTATTTGGTTAGATTAATTGGGGATTTGTATATAGTAGTAATAAGTAATTATATGTATTAAATTTTTGTTGGACATAATTATGATAGTAATTATTTGGTTAATTGTAGGATGTGACTTCTTGAGGAGAATTCCTAGTATTATGCTTGCTTATATGGAGTTTGTTAAAAGGTAGGTTAATCCTAACTCGTTTTCAATAATGTGAATGCCATAAATGTTGCAGTAGTCTCACATTAGTAAAGCATATGCATTATAACATGATTAATGGTTAATTGTATCTTAAGGGATGATTATAAAGGTTGGGTTGCATTATAACATGTATGAGGAAATGGTGGGTAGTCTTTTATGGTTAGTATAATTGTATCATATCATGATGTTGAGTAATTGATGATTAGTCTCATATAGTGGATGGAAATGCATGATAACATGAGACGGTTTATATATTTGGCATAATATGTTGCATATTGTATCATATGTGTTTTGGTGGATGCTGGAGGTTGATGGTGGAGTGTGATTGTGATATACGGTTGTTGAGGAGACGTAAGGCGGTTTGGGAGACCGTCTTATGCTTGAGTCGCCTATTAGAGTTTCCCACTCTAATAGGGATGTTGATATGTGTTTATTTTGTCACGATTCTCCCCTTCTTTATCATGCATTTTGATACGTTTTGAGACGGTTTACGTAGCCTTGCTTGCATGTTGCGTCCCTATTTCCTTTTCTATGAGTCTATGTCTCATCTTGTAGGATTTGAGACGAAAATGAAGAAAAGGTTGCTAGAGACGGTATTTAGAAGAAAACATGGGAAAGGAGGAAAATGAGCTGAGAAGGGTTCTCAGTAGGCCAGCCAGCTAGGAACCACCCATGATACTTAGAAAAGAACATGGAAAAGAAAGAAGAGAAAGAGAGAAAGGGCTCGGCGCCGGCCTTCACACCGGCAACCGGTCACCCGGTTGGGAGCCTCGCAAGTCACAAGGACATGAAAAAGAAGAAGAAGAGTCCATTGCCGGGCCACCGGCAGGGACGCACAATCAAAGAGTTTTGCCAAATTTTGAAGAGAAGAAGAAAAGGCTTGGTGTCGGTCATCTGGCAGGGGGTCACTCTCCGCATTTGAACTCCTTCCCCTCATTTGTGACCTAATTCCTAGAGAAACTATATATATCCCCTCCCTAATCTTATTGTACACAGAACCCTAGATCTAAACATTACTATTTACAAGTTCAAATTTTCATTAATTAAATTGTTAATCTTTCCTTAATTAAGGGCTTGTTTGGATTGAAGGGAAATGGTGGAAAAAATAAGGGAGTAATAACTTGGGTCATTTCAGTGAGTTTAACATGAGGGTGATTATTTATCTAGGCAACTCATTACTCCCATCAAGGGGTAATGTATTACCCGCCCTCCCCCATGGGTAATTATTACTGGAGTAATGCATTACTCTCTATTTTGACAAATATGAATTTATTTCTATACATTATGCACTAATTACTCTTTTACCAAATCCGAAAATAGATTACCCCAATAATAATTCTCCTGACATTCCAAACTTAAAAATAAAGAACATATTACTCTCTGGATTAAATTACCCAGTAATTATTTCCCTTAAAACATTACCCCATTATTTATTTACTTCATTCCAGGCGAGCCCTAAGAAATAGTACAACCGAATAAAAGATGTTTCAAGGTAAGACCATTCTAATACATAATCGTAACCATAAATATCGTACGAGTTTAGTTATTACCTCGATAACAATTAAGCAACTCACATGTCATGCACCCCTATTTATTCATTCAATTCCCATTTTCCTAATAAGTATCATGTTATTTTACTCGGTGTAAAATATTACACTAGTTGTTTTTTTTCTTCTAAGTCTATTTAAGCACATATGTTCATATAAAGCTACACTATTGACTTCAACTCAGCCAAATTACATGCAACCAAGTTTGTAAGCCAAGTAATTGTAGATGCTATTTTGTACTCAGATTATCACAAACTCTTAACTTGTTTATGGTCAAACTTCAAAGTTTGATGGAAAGAAAATAGGAAAATGGAGGGAGTATTTAATAGAGTACTCCGTGCATATAAAGTGTGCAATTAGCAATTAGCAAACAAAACCAAAGTCCAAAATTGGCTTTTGACAATTTGACTGCTGCCCAGAGGAATAGTTTATAGTACTCCGTAACTGTTTAAGGCCGCAATTAAAGTATGCTGCGTTTATGTAACTCCACCTTTCAGATGGGCAAAGTGGCCCAGATTTAATACTTCTCTTTATCTTTTTGTCAGAATTACGTGCTTCCTTGTTTTTTTCTCCTCCACCATCGCCCATCCTTCTTTTCCAATTTTATTTTGATTTAGATGTTGATAATACGGAGTAATTATGTGAAATTGGGATAATCGTACACAATACAACAAATAAAGGACCCAATTTTAATCTACATGTCGAAGGAGGCAGGATTTGAAGTTAGCTTTCAACGGGAACGAAGGGGTTAATATAAGGCAACCTCGACTTCTTTTTTAAAATCACAAATTCTTGTTTAAGCAGGCCGGATTATTTCGAATCCGAGTTACTTTCGGATCAATGCTTAAAAAAGAAAAAAGTACTTTTAAGGTCTATCTTTTTTTTTTTTTAGTTCAGTTCCATTCAATTCAATTCAGTTCAGTTCAGCTCCCTTCAGTTCAATTTAGCTCAGATCGGCTTAGCTTTAAAAATCCAGAAAGAACATTGCCTGAGTGTGCTATTAAATTAGTTATTTCAAGTCTCTTTTTGCAATTAATGTTATGTTTTGTCGGGTTATTTTTGAGTCGAGTGCTTACAGATTGGGTCGGTCGGTTCCGAGTCAACAAAGCTTGGGCCATGTTTGGGTCGGGTCGGGTCAATTCGGGTTTCAGGTCACATTTGAGGGTTGTAGTTCAGGTATCGGGTTAGCCTTTTTCAGGTCGGATTGATTTTGACAGGTCTATAATTATTATAACATGAGGTATAAGAAGGCATAAAAGGGTCACATGGCATTCATGTGAGGGGGTGTCAAAGTAAAAAAAAAACGATCTTATGACTCCAACCATTACAAAAAGTTCTCGATTGAGATAGGTTCTTAACAATTTCCACATCACAAATGAGTTTTGTGCGATCCAAATAAATACTCCGTACTAGTTAACCCGTTTTAACGATAATGTATCGACCTTAACTAGACCTGGCAAATGGGGTTGGTCATTTTCGAGTTAACAACTTATCGGGTCACTTCGGGTCGGGTTATTTATGGGTCAGGTGACTCAGGTCATTTAGGATCGAGTCAATTTGGGTAATTTCGAGTCATGATTTTGTTTAATTAAATCATTTCGGGTCATTTGAGTCGAATCATATCACTTTTGGGTCAAGTGGATCACTTTCAAATGATACATTTCGGGTCTCGAATTAACCTTAATTCTTAACCGAAATAAAGTGTATGAGTATTCCAATGAATCCTATACTCCTATATTTGTATATATATAGTCACGGTCTCCAAGACACTTGAGGTAAAGGGAGAGAGAGTGAGAGTGTGGAAACTGAAAAGGAAGAGAGTGTAAGTGAGTGAGACTGTGAGTAGAGGTGAGGTCAGACTGAGTCTCTCTATTCACAGTCACAGCCAAACTAAACTGCGCAACATTCGACATCCACAACAACCTCCCCCTATATTCTCTCAATCTCTACATTTTCAACAGAGTAGAAGATAGATTGTGTGTGGGGAGTCTCTAAATCTCTAGTGAAGATGAAGATGAAATCTTTGTTGTTGTTTTGGATGTTGCTCTTGTTTTTAAATGTAGATTTGATGCAATGTAGTGTAAGTTATGATAGAAAATCTCTTCTAATTGATGGCCAAAGAAGAATTATCATTTCTGGTTCTATACATTACCCCAGAAGTACTCCTGAGGTACTCTATTACATTTCTCGCCTTCATGTTAACCGACCCCAAATCATTTTCGGACTAAAGTCTATGTCTTCAACTTTGTCGGTGGCACTGTTTCTTTTTTGTTTTTTGATTAATTTATTAATATGTAAATGTAGATGTGGGAAGATCTGATAATGAAGGCAAAAGAAGGAGGACTTGATGCTATTGACACCTATGTCTTTTGGAATGTTCATGAGCCTTCTCCTGGCAATGTACCACTAACTCTCTTTTTTTTTAATAATAATAATGTGATTTGACCACTTCTTATTTTTAGTACCACTAATTTGTATTATATGTGTACTGCCTTTGTGTGTTTTCAGTATAATTTTGAAGGAAGAAATGATCTGGTTACATTCTTAAAGATTGTTCAAAAAGCTGGCTTATATGCTCACCTTAGACTTGGACCTTATGTTTGTGCTGAGTGGAATTTTGGGTACACTTACCACTTTCTCTCTTTCCTTGCATTATACTTGGTCTGCTACTTAATTACCACAAGTTCTCAATTTTTACGCGACCGAGAAACGTGACCATTTTTACGATGTATAAGAATTTATTGATGGGATGGCATAATGTCAATCCGATATTACTAATACCACTCATGGTTGTGAGACGCTGAATAGTAACGTGCCATTAGATTTAGCTTGTATTGTGGCATTATCATTTCCCTTACTGATAGTTACTTTTTATCGTAAAATGATCATGTTTCCTCCATCACAACCGGTGATTAATTCTATGTTTATGCTGTTTACTTTTTAGATTAAAGACTATTTTGTCTTTTTTCTTTTGATTTTTTTTTTTGTTTATAGTGAAATTCCAAGGAGTAAGACATTAGGTAAAAGTAGGACAGTTAGTAATGAGTATTCTGATTGGTGATTGAGCTTTTGTGTTTGTGATTTTGTAGCGGGTTTCCTGTGTGGCTGAAGTATGTCCCAGGCATCAGCTTCAGAACTGACAATGAACCTTTCAAGGTCTGCTTCTCTTTTTTTTTACACTTCACTTCCGAAATACCGATCCTATATGCTAATTCATTAGTTGTATATACAAGGATTAACATTTTATATAATTGTTTGAAATGTGTATTGTTACTGTACAGAGAGCAATGCAAGGATTCACTAAGAAGATAGTGAGCTTGCTCAAGAGTCATAACCTATATCAGTCTCAGGGTGGACCGATTATTCTGTCTCAGGTGAAAATCCAGATCCATTCCCATTAATTCTTCAGAGAGTGGAGAGCTTTTAGTTAGCCAATTGCACCTAGTAGATAGAGTTAGGTGGCAGACACTGGGGAGTCCAGAAAGTTTTCTTTTCGGAATCCTTTTAAATTCAAATGTTCATTATTATACAAAAATAGGCAAACTGAACGAAAATGATTAGCGTTGTGCTATTTCGAGTTCCCAGATGCTATAAAATGCATCAATACCTCGAATGTCATTATATGTGTAAATTGTGTTTAATACAATCTACTCTGTACTTTTTAAGCGAATCGAATCTACCTAAACTATGGTTTTGGATCCCTTATGCAAGATTGAGAACGAGTATGGGAACCTAAGAACACATCTTGGCCAAGAGGGGTATAATTATATGAGCTGGGCTGCTAAGATGGCAGTCAGTATGCAGACAGGTGTTCCGTGGACTATGTGCAAGGACGTATCAACTCCTGATCCAGTGGTAAGGGCTTTCTTACATTATGGATACCAGATTCCTGGTTTAATTAAGCATCTGTATTCTAGTTGCATTCATCATTATCATGACCCAGGGGACTTCTACTCCAAGCTCTTCATTTTAACCAGAAACATGTGGATATTTCATATAGAATAGTTGAGCTCGACACTTACACACACCCCTATCGGACACTTGTAGAACGAGTCTGAGTAACATAGCCCATTAGAGGAAATGGGAGTGTATGAGGCGTCTATTTGCCATTCTAGTTTACAGCCATTTGCTTTCTAGTTTATATTGCTGCAGGACATACAGAGTTAACTGTGTGTGGTGCAATTATTTGCAGTATATATAAAAAATATTTTCCAAATTCTCATGCTAAGGTTTCTTACATTGTTCTCGAGGACAGATTAACACCTGCAATGGCTTCTACTGTCATCAATTTACGCCCAATAGACCATATAAGCCAAAACTGTGGACAGAGGCTTGGAGTGGCTGGTACTGTTCTTTCCATGTAATTTTAATTTTTTCATCAATCCATTTCCACGCTTATAAAATTGAAAGAGTCACTCACACTAGAACTGATAAATCTGAGCAGGTTCAGTGAGTTTGGTAAGTCTAGCTCACAAAGACCAGTACAAGATTTGGCGTTTGCAGTTGCACGGTTCATACAGACAGGGGGATCCTTGGTGAACTACTACATGGTGCGTTAGCACAGTGCGCTTCCCTCTGCCTTATCTTTTGAGATTTACGTTTCTAACATCTACCATGTGAAACAGTACCATGGTGGGACGAACTTTGGACGAACTGCTGGGGGTCCATTCATAACTACCAGCTATGATTATGATGCTCCTATTGATGAATATGGTAAAAAAAAAAAAACAATATGCTTGATCTTTTGTTAATTGAACTGTGTTGCTGTGACTCTTCTTTTTTCTCATATTCCTGTGTTCGATACTCGACAATTGGACATGGGTAAAACACTTGAGACACTGAGTTAGTTACTTTTACAAAGTCTAAATAACATAGAAATTGAAGGGTTTAGGAGAGTTATGCACCACTGAGTTGCAGTGAAAGATAAGGAACAGTTTTAACTAGTTTCTTTGAATTCCTGCGCACAGGCTTGATAAGGCAAGCAAAGTATGGTCACTTGAAGGAGCTTCACAAAGCTATTAAGCTATGTGAACCTTCTTTAGTTGCAGCTGATCCTGTTGTTACTGAATTGGGGCCCAAACAGCAGGTATTCCATCTCTCCTGATACGCTATCTACCTCACTTCTGGGAAATCATTCCCTTATGGCATCACTGACTAACTTGAATCTACGTCTCATTTAGGCCCATGTATTCTATCCAGAGAAGGGAAGTTGTGCAGCCTTTCTTGCAAACTATGAAACCGAGTCTGGTGTGAAAGTCATGTTCAATAATAAGCACTATAACTTGCCTCCTTGGTCCATCAGCATCCTACCTGACTGCAAAAATGTCGCATTCAACACTGCTAAAGTATGTTTCTGGAGGATCCTTGCGTCATATTTAAAGGCTGAAGTTAAGAAAAGAAAGTACATGACTCTCTATTCTGAGATTTGAATGGTTTTAACTATGCTGTTGATTATGATAAAAGGTGGGTGAACAAACTTCGCACATGGAAATGATGGCAAGCAACACTAAAATATATTCATGGGAAAGTTATAATGAAGATGTATCAGCTGTTGATGATGGCTCGACTATGTCTGCTTTCGGTTTGCTGGAGCAGATAAATGTCACTAGGGATAGTACAGACTATCTTTGGTACAAAACTAGGTAAGCATTGTTTGATTACCTTATTTGTGTTTATAAAAACTCCCAAATATTGTATGAGTGTGTCTCGCAGCACATCAATGTTTGTTTTTTCTCGTGAAAGTTATGTGTAATAAGACTGGCCTCGCCTTGAGACAGTCTCGTATGAGTAGTTTTGTTTGATAAAAATTAATAGTATGCCATCAGAGAATTTTTTCAAGTCTAAATCATCACGATTGACCTCAGTGTGATTGTACAAGTGACTTGCTTTTCCATGATGCTTCTGCAGTGTTGATGTTAATCCAACAGACTTTTCCCTCCACGGTGGGGAACAACCCACGCTCGTCGTGCAATCTACAGGACATGCTGTTCATGTCTTTATAAACGGGCAACTTATTGGTACTCCCTTAGTTTCATACATTTTTGTTTTTGGAACAGTTTTTTATGCAAGCACATACAACTATACAAGTGGATTAATGGTAATCAATAATGGGTTGATTAGATTTCAATAATGGTGCGGCCATTTGACACACAGATACAACTCAGGAAAAATTTCAGGGTAGATCAGACTTTTTACCCCCCAAAAAAAAACTTAGCTAAACAAGTAATGTAAACTTTGTCGGTTGAGGCAGACCAACACAGAAATTTTAAACAAATGGGTAAGAAGAAAGTAGTTGACTCAGCCTATGAGTCACAAGTTCTTTGCACTTACGTGTACGAATTACTTAGTTTCTGATCCAATGACTGCTAACTTTGCAGGGTCTGCCTTTGGGGACCGAAAGTCAAGACGGTTCACCTTTCGCAAAAAAGTGAATCTACAGCCGGGAACAAACAAATTCGCGCTACTGAGTATAGCAGTTGGTTTACCAGTAAGCATTTCCCCGGTTTTCTGCATTTGTACTGAATATCTTTGTTTATTTGATTCTCATAATATATCTAAATTTGATTCCTGAAGAATGTGGGAGGACATTTTGAGACATGGAACACAGGAATTTTGGGTCCAGTGGTACTGGAAGGTCTTGATAAAGGCAAACTAGACTTGTCTTGGGAGAAATGGACCTATCAGGTGAGCATATAGTATTAAACTAGTTACTACTTTCTACTCCTGTTTGTTTCTCTATCAAAAGCAATTCCCGGATAACGTGAACTTCTTTCTTACAGGTTGGTCTGAAGGGGGAGTCGATGAATCTTGCATCACCAAACGGTATATCCATGGTGGACTGGATGGACAGTAAAATAGCCGTACAAAAAGGGGAACCACTTATGTGGCACAAGGTATTGGGATATTACCAGAATTTACGTTAAACCTTTTTACAATAGTAAAGTTGACGAGCTTATGAAATTTCATGTTGAAAACTGACCCAAAACCTTAATGTTCATCACTGCATCACATCTTACTGTCATTTCCCATGACGATCTTATCTAAAAACTAGCTATTGGGAACATCCATTTTCTTCTTGGCTACTTGGAGAATTGCAGGCTTACTTTGATGCACCAGAAGGAAATGAGCCACTAGCTTTGGACATGCACAGCATGGGAAAGGGCCAGGTTTGGATAAATGGGATAAGTATTGGTAGATACTGGACAACAATTGCCCAAGGAGAATGCAATGGATGCAGCTATTCTGGGAGATTTCAACCTCCCAAGTGTCAAGTTGGATGCGGCAAGCCGTCTCAAAGATGGTTAGTTGGTTACTCCTCTGTCTCATCATAAAACAAAATAAGATTGAAAAACGGGTCAATCTAGTATAATCTTATCGTGAGACCATCTCATATGAGAATTTAACCTCTGCTTTATTTTGCAAGACTCTTGCAAATGTGAGGGTAATTTCATGGTTCTAATCTCGTATAATCTTATCGTGAGACCATCTCGTATGAGAATTTAACCTCACCTTTATTTTTCAAGACTGCAGATGTGACTGTAATTATATGGTTCGACCTTATGATACAAGTGTCATGATTATAAATTGTGATTGTAAAGTGATCTAGTTATTAACGGAATTGTAACATTTTTTTGATCCAGGTATCATGTGCCTCGGTCGTGGTTAAAACCTACGAAAAATCTGCTTGTTGTATTTGAGGAAATAGGCGGAGACCCAACCAAAATTTCTGTAGTGAAAAGATCCTTGAGCACGGTTTGTGCTCAAATCTCAGAATACCATCCAAACATCAAAAGCTGGCAGATTGAAACTGCTGAAAGCTATGGCAGCACACAAGAATTCCACACCACACCCAAACTCCGCTTACGCTGTGCACCCGATCAGTACGTCTCTTCCATCTCATTTGCAAGCTTTGGAACTCCTCTTGGAACTTGCGGCGGGTTTGAGCAAGGAACTTGTCATGCTCCCACCTCATATTCTGTGCTACAAAAGGTACAAAATCACAGCTCCTTTTTCCTTTCTTGCAAGTATGATACTATAGTATACGAATGTCTTTTTCACCTAAACCCGCAAAGAACCCACCACACCTGATCCAAATATATGGATGAAACCCCGAATAAATTTAAGTTAAAGATGGATGGCGAGTCTGATCGGATTCAGTTACCTTCCCCACCCCCATCATACGCGGTCTGAACCTGACCCATTGATATCCCTATGTATAAACCACTATACTCAGACGAGTGATTTTTGTTGTGTGTTACCTACAGAGGTGCATAGGAAAGCGAACTTGTGCAGTGGCCATTACAAACAGCAATTTTGGGCGAGACCCTTGTCCAAATGTGCTGAAGCGACTATCAGTTCAAGCCGTCTGTTCTTTCTCAGCATCAGCTATGTTGGCTAACCAAACAAATCTACACAATTGATTACAAATGTCAATAAATTGTAACTTCAACCAAATGAGCTAGAGAAAAACGACGAGGAGACTCAATCTCAAGTGTAATTTTAATAGGTAGGTCACAATAGCTACCTGAAGCATAGTTTTATTGGTAAGATTATAGGCAACAGTTTACTTGGGTTTGTGTAAAGTAATAGTTTTGTTTTAGGGTTAGCATGTTTGTTGAGAGGTTTCATTCATAGTCCCACGACAATTCCGTGGTTCAGGAATCCGAACCCCGAGCCTTTAAACAAAGGCTAGGTGCTCGTTTAGTGTTAAGGACTGAATGTGTGATTTTTCATTTGTTTGTATCATGGAGAAGTAAAAATCTCTAAACTAAGTGCTCTAATGTCTACGAAGAGCCTTTGGAAGATCAATTGTTCATTGCATTATAAATTTTTTTTTTTTCTAGCTTTGGTTTATTAAATTGATGATTTATTATACACTCGTTTTTCCCCACCCATCTGCTGATAAATTATGAGTAGTAATAACCAGGTTTTAAATAGCGGTATCGGTCACAATCGCGGTAACGGAGTCGTGGAATCGTCCCCAACTTAGTTGTCGTGCTCTGAATCGCTGTTATCGCGGTGATATTTATTTTACAAGTTTTTGTAAATATTTCATCTATTGACTATTTCATATAAAGTTAAGATTCATACAAAGTTAAGATTAATTCTACTTAGGATAATTAAGTTGACCAACACAAATTCTCATTGTGAAAGGGGCACTATCCGTTTTTAGCTTGTGACAGAAAGTGTCCTTACAAGCAAGGCACTTTGTTTGACCAATGCTATACAGTTTCTAAGAG
>JAOWBH010000027.1:440788-455284 GCA_028566215.1 Silene coronaria
AAGTAGCCAATTCATGGGAGAATAATAGCTTACACTACTCAAAATGTCATAGAAATGCGTGCATAAAGGATATAAAACCGTATAGAAATGACACGCATCATAGATTGTCGAGAATATTAAAGATTTCATTAAGTTGTGAATAGTGTCTAAAAATAAATGTAAAAAACCTGTTGAAACGGAGTGAGTATATGATTATTGAGACTTTATGTCATTAAATAAGCTTTTAACATCATATATCATAAATTATACCAAATATTTTTACATAAACTTGTTTATACAAGTTATTTTTAGGATCTTACGATCCTCGATTTGATCCCGCGATTCGATCCTATCACCCTCTCTTCGGTCCAAAGTAGGATCTTAATCCCGACAACATTGGTTTGAGGTGATGATTGTTCGAGGCTGCCCACCGCTGGTTGGCCGCGGCAGTCGGGCCGAATGAATGGAAACTTCAAGGCGGTGGGGGCATGATGGAGTTACAGTGGAGGGAAAAAGTGAACTACGGATCAGAGGGTAGGGTGGTTGGGGTAGTATATATATGTGGTTTTGGTGATTTTATGAAATGAAAGGGGTAAAATTGTTGAAGGTGTGTAATAATGAGTAAAATGCGTATTGCGAACAATAAGGTATAATGAAAATTCATGTTCATAATTGACTAAATCATGTCCGTAAAAGAGTACTACATAACACATGGTTATAGACATTTAATTTAATTTCATAAATTTTGAGCATAAATATCCAATACCAATTAGCACTTTAAATTAGACCTCCGAAGCAGATTAATTGATCTATAATTCTATATCCTATAGAACACGAACACAAAAACAAAAACATCCTCGAATCGAATCCGATCAAAATACAAGTCGGGCGGGCCTCCCTCACTCAAACCCAAAACTGTAGGCAACCAAGAACAAAACCTACAGAACGAGTCCAACTACCAACAAACGACAGTGGTCGGCACTAGGCAGCTAAGCCCAAAGAGTCGATCACGTGCCATTGTCATTTGTCTCATGTTCGAAAATGTCACGATCATCTTATCCAACCAATCCCCTCTTTTTCTTCTCCCTCCGTTTCTGATCCCTGACAACGAAGCGTAAACTTATAATCAGCGCATATACATTCCGTGATTCTTAATCCTTCCACGTTATCATACGACACCGTTTCATCCTTTTCCTTTTCATTTCCCACCTCTCTTCACTTTAAATTTCAAATTAAAAAATTAATTAAAAAGACAAAAAGTAATTTCATTCCACCAGCTCAACAAACAGTGGAGAAAGAGAAAGAGAGAGACTGTAATCGGAGCTCCGAATTGAATCCGAATTCACAATTTGTTTGGAATTAATGGCGGACCAGAAAAGTAAGGCGTGGAGTTGGGATGTTAAAGGATTTGAACCAAAGAAAACGACGTCGTTGTCGTCTTCATCGTCATTGTCGACGCCGCCGTTAGGTAGGAGGTATTCGATTTCGTCATCGCCGGTAGTTTCGCCTCCAATTGAGCTCTCTAAGCAGCACTCTGTATGTTCTAAACTACAGAAAATCGGTGATAAGCTTAAGGTTTGCGCTTTTTTGTTACTTTCTAGTGTTTGATTAGTTTGTGTTTGCGAATTATATGTGGAATTGGAGTATCCGGATAAGCTTATGGTTTGCGCTTTTTGTTAGTTTTCAGTGTTTGATTTGTTTGTTTTGTCATATCTATACACAACAATGTTGAATAAGTGTTTCGGCTTTTTGTTTGCGAAGATTGTATGTGGAATTGCAGTATCTGGCTGCTACTTAACACTAATAGAAATGTTCAATGTCGCTGAAGATGAGTAAAATGTGGCGAGATTTTTAGACCGCGATTTGATGATTCCATTACCAAAGGCATGACTCATGAGTAATGGAAAAACAAGTATCACAAAAGTTATCAGTGATAACTGATAAGTACATCACGTTGCCGTTCTCTTTCTTTCTCCATCACGATAGAAAGCGTAGTTTAGCTGTAATGAAGCGACCTTATGGTTCAGTGAGTTGCCACCGTCAGACATGGAAGAACCTCACCCTGCATCATATAAAATTCGATCACTTTTGATTGAGCTCATATTTAAGTTATCAAGGGGGTTAGTACTCTTAATGACATATCTAAAATCCGTAGATTGTTATTCTCCCATTTGAACACTCCTTATTTTTGTATTCTAATCGAGGATATGATCATTTAGGATACTATGTGTAGAAAGTGATTAATCATTTTTTGACAAATTAAAATAGAAGTCGATCACTTTAATTCCAGCCACAGTTATGTCAGGGGTTTGTTCTTTTAGTTGCGAATGTGTGACCTTGGTCTTACATTTGTTTAGTGAAGGTTGCTTGCTAGTGGTACACCACATATCATGCTAACCCTCATCGTTATTTCAACTTTGGAGAGCTGCATTATAGAGCATGAACATTTGTTATGCCCTTGTGGGGAACTCTGCTATTTTTTTTTTCCCTCTATATTGATATTCCTGAGTGACCTTAGATAATGTGCTTGACATCTGTGATCCAATTGGACTATTCATTATGTTTATGTTTTAGAGCTGATTCCGGAAGTAGAATTTGTACACAACAAACGAGTAGAAATGTTCAATGTCATTTATTGTTCGAGTTGGTTTTAATTTATACGAAAATCACTCCCTTTAAGGTAAATTCAGATCCTGTAAAGTTCAATTCAAATCCTTAAGTTCAGTTCAGAAACTTTTAAGTTAACTTATATCAGGTTATGTTACGTTAAGCCTGTTAAGCAAGCTGTCAAGTTAAATCAATTTAGTTCAATATTATATTATACGATGATTACTATGCTTACCCATCGACCCCTTCCCTTACCCCTGACAATATGTGCCACTAATTATGTGAATGCTTTAGTGCCTTGGTGTATCATTGAACCTGAAAATGTGTTCAGCTTGCCAGGGAAGAGCATGCAGTGCTCAGACAAGAGGCTAGTGATCTCCAAGAATACTCTAATGCTAAGCTTGATCGCTTGACACGCTATCTAGGAGCCCTAGCTGATAAAACACGCAAAATGGGTGAGTAATGCTTTTACTCTTCTTGTGTTCTGCGCTCTGTTACTCCGACTCTCCGACATGGTGTCCTGTCTGACACGTGTCGGAGTGTCGGACACAGCTATTTTGGGTGAATTTTCCTGTTTTGTGGTCTAAATTGAAGTGTCGAAGTGTACACGTGTCAGACACCGACACGTGTCTGGCACGAGACAAGACAGGTTCGTGAAGTGTCGGAGTAACATAACGTCTGGGTAGGGGGAATGTAAAGTTTTGTCACTAGTCATTACGTCTACTGTTTTTTAACTTCTGAATTACACTGTCTTTATGACTCGTTAAATAATGGTACTTAGCACGTGCATATGCTGATGATGACCCTTCCATCAGAAAATGATCAGTTAGTATTTTGCGTCCACGAAAAAAGTTGCTTTCTGTGAGATGTCAAAAGTACTTTATCTATCATTAGTTAATTACGAATACCCCTCACTTACGTTTAGAAACGAGTGCTTTTATAAGAGATAATTGACATCTCAATTTGAGTGGATGTGAACATGTGGCAATGAAACAGTTATGTCTTGGACTCCGGGTAGATTGACTAGAAATTAAGAATTATGATCATGGACAAGTATACCATCTAAGTTGACTGGAGTAGCTTAGCTTCCATATCCCATAACCCAAATTGGCACATTATAATAAGTTGATTTTGTAAGGAAGGGTGGATTCAATAGAAATGCTCAGTGCTGTAAGTCTAGTTCTTCTCTTTTATGTGGGAAATCATGCTTATAAAAGATTATGGACTTCTCCGTCATATATTGTTTCAGATCAGGCTGCTATTGAAACGGAGGCAAGAATTTGTCCTCTTATTAGCGAGAAGAAAAGGTTGTTCAATGATTTATTGACAGCCAAAGGTACTTCTTTCTGTGTTTTCCAGTGCTGGCATTGCCTTCTTCCTTTAAACTGTCTTGTGTACTTGCTGAATCTGACATCTGCTTTGATGTCACGTTGTTTTTTATCTCATTGTATATATATTTCAAGCGATATATGCTGGCTGTCTCTGAGTTATTCCCAGTTGATTTATTATCTAATAGCTGCAACTTGCAGGAAATGTGAAGGTATTTTGTCGGACAAGGCCGTTATTTGAAAATGAAGGTCCATCTATTGTCGAATTTCCTGATGAATATACCATCCGTGTTGACACTGGTGATGAGACATTGACCAACCCTAAGAAGGATTTTGAGTTTGACAGGGTTTATGGACCCCATGTTGGACAAAGTAAGCATTAAGTACATTTTGTTGTTAATGTGCATCTTGCAGAAGAGCTTGTTATACTAAATCTAAAAGTCTAATTTCTTGGTGCAGCTGAAGTCTTTGCTGATGTTCAACCATTTGTACAATCTGCGTTAGATGGCTACAACGTGTCTGTATTTGCTTATGGACAAACTTATTCTGGGAAAAGCTACACTATGGTATATCTCATGTTCTTTGTATATCTCTGGATTTGAGCATGCATAGTTGAGTACAAATCATCATGGAACATTTTCAATTATTAAGACACTGTTTTTGAATATGCTATAGCTCACTCACCAAGTCACCATAGACTAGGCTTTTTCTACAATGAACATTTGGTGAGTGAAGTGTGAATTTGGCACTATTAGCACTGTATACATATCTAGGCGCCTTTTTTGTTGTTGTACTTTTATGTTATTAAAATGTGCTCCACAATTCTGGAGCAAAAAATAAAAAAAATAATAATGCAGCTTTTGAGTTTTGATTGACATAAAATGCCTACTTGAAGTTGCGCATCCATGATTGCATACCAAATTAATTTAACAGGAATCTTTGTAACATACTCGACATGGTGGACTTGGGAGTAGAGTAGTGCCTTAGTGGAGGACTTCTATAACTGTTGTTGCACGTGACACAAGTAATTAGTAATTATTCTCAACAGCCACGCTGCTGGTCTCTTTACTCTTTTTCGTTTGCCATGCCGTCAACTGGTGGCATGTGCTTACAATCTTCCAATCTCCACAGGAAGGATCTAGCCATGATCGTGGGTTATATGCTCGTTGTTTTGAGGAGTTGTTTGATTTGTCCAACTTGGAGAGCACCAGTACTTCACGATTTAGTTTCTCTGTCACGATTTTTGAACTTTACAATGATCAGGTTTGTGGTAATTCTTTTTTTCATGTGGTCAAAGTTGTCTCATTATCTTCTATCCATTAGAATGGTATTTACTCTTCCTCATTTAGATTAAGGACTTGATTGTGCCATCCGAAAAGAGTTCATCCAAAGTTCGCATGGGGTTACCAGGCTCATTTATAGAACTCACACCTGAGAAAGTTGACAATCCATTGGAATTCTCCAGAGTGCTGAAAGCAGCTCTACAGACTCGGGGAACTGACGCATCGAAGCTCAATGTTTCTCATCTGTATGTTTCCTTTCTGTGCGTCAAGTCGGCTTCAACTATACTGTTTCTATGTTGATGACCTTTTCATAACTTTTTTAATATTTGTGTCCCAAGATATTTCATGCTTTATTGGAAACTTGGAGTAATACATAAATGCATAAGTTTCTTTAATTGATTTTATTATCTGTGGGTATCTGGAACATTGAAATTTATTTATCATTTGTTGGTCGTAGACTCGTAGCAAAGTAACTTTTTTTTTTCTTGTGTCGGGAAAAGGAAAAACAACCGTCCCGTCCTTTTATTGTCCTGATTTATTAATACTTAAGCGTGCTGAACTTGAATAGGTTAAGTTCATGTGCATTACTGTACATAGAGTCATGACTCATGAGAAGCTACTATTCGAATGATCGCTGATGTGTTGATGTTTCCGGAAAAAAAATTAGTTATACATGGGTTGCCTTATTCTCTCATGAACCTTATTAATCCCTTAACCCCTGCGAATTTCTCCAACTTTCTGCTGTATAGGCCTTTGCGGGTTAGGTTTGGACATTTATCTGTTGCCTAAGATAATTAAATTTCATGGAAGTAAAGGTGCCTTGTTGAAGTTTTAAAGTTTCAAGTTCGAGGTCATGGTGGTAAGAAGGTGTTAGGTGGTGGATGATGATGGTGGCAGATGTGGAAGTGGTGGTGGTGGTGAAGCCAAGTGAGGTGGCGGGGTATGGTGGTCTACTGTGGTGGTCTGATGGGGGCTTATAGTGTGGCGATTGCTGTGGATCTATTTTGTGGTGGAGTTGGGGGTTGGGGCTGGGCCGCTGGGTTAGGGAGTAAAAGGATGAGGGGTATGTTGGTCATTTACTTGGTTTTCTTTTGCCATATAAGGAAATAGTGCATTTCCAGTGAACGAGCCATTTAAGGAAAACAATGCTTTTCCACAGAATGGGAGTGGGTAGATGACAAGAAGTCCTCGCTATAGATATAGAGGTGGTCAACTTGTTTTTTCTTTTGTAATCAGGAACATTCTTAACTACTCCCTCCATTTAACTCAATAAGCCCCATTTTGTCAAAATTTCCCGCATAAAAAATTAGTAAATGGGATTATTTTAGTGAAATAGAGGGAGTAATAAACTGTTACATACAAGTTTTTGGCAAAAGCCTTCGCAACATTAAAAACATAAAACAGAATCAACCCAATAGCACTTTGCAAGCTTGTGCTAATGAAAGAAACATTTAATGAGGAGCCCATATTAATGTCCGGGTGATCCACTAATTCCATTATGATGGCCTATAAAGACCACAACTCCTAATCAGCTACACTATTGTACCCGACATGTTTACACCCTGTTCTCTTGGAGTTAATCAATCACTTCACTTCAGCTCAGCTCATGTCAGGTCCTGTATGTTACATTAAGTTCTCTGTTCCCTTCCTTCAGGTCAAGTCAGGTCTTATAAGTTAAGCGAAGTTAAGTTAATTTCAGCTCATCACAGTTCTGATGGTGTTAGTCGTAAAGAACGGGGCTTTAGTTGAGTAATCATATTATGAAATTTGTGAGATATAGGGACTCTTGATTGAGCTGAGGAGATTGTAAGCTAGTTGGCAATCTGTGACACGTTACACTTTATTTCATCCGTCATGACTAGCATGCTGTAGGACCAAATGGATAGTTATCGATAGGGGGTCTCTTATATAGATCGTCTTCCAACTGCCATCGACCCAAGCTCCCTTATGGTCTTTAGTGTTACTCAGACACGCCGACTCGGACACAAAATTCCTGAATTCTTAGGACACGTGCACACGATCAACGGCGTGTCTTGGCCAACATAATGGACACGACGCGACACCTCCAAAAATGACTCAAGCCCTGCAATTTTTTTGTATGTGAAGTAAAAAAAACAAAAAAGTATGCATAAAAATAAGGCTTTTTTTGAGTCAGAGAGTACCTAACATTTAGTCTCGTGATACCGTGGATCGATGGACTTAATTTTAGACAGCAAAACAGAAAGTAATAGCCAACACCTGTTGATCTGGATAGTGGTCAATACATTTGGAAGTAACGTACATCACTTTGAAATACTGAACGTATGTGATGATTTTTCTGCAGTGCATATAAAAGCTTATCTCACAGAATCAGATGGCAAATATATAGTGGCGAGGAATACTTTTGATTTCAGGGATATAATTACTGCAACAATTGAAACGTGATGTTTCATTTCACCTTCTAGTAATGAATGAGGCTGTTGATATAATCATGAATTTCAAATTAACTTATGCATGTCTTGATGGTTGTTCCCAGGTTTGTGACTATACACATATATTTTGATAATGTGATCACTGGAGAGAACTTGTACAGCAAACTTTCATTGGTGGATTTAGCCGGAAGCGAAAGTTTATCACTTACGGAGTCTGGCGAACATGTAACAGAGCTGTTACATATTATGCAATCGCTTTCAGCGTGAGTTTCATACCTGGTTACTAAACTGTAATCACTGTACTGGACTTTTGTTTAATATAATGCTGTTGTAGAAACCCTAAGCTTCACTCTTAATAATGCGGAATCTTGGGTTGCTTCGTTGACCATTGCCCATCTGATAATGTGCTCTTAAAATAAGGGGGTGGAGCAGTTTAGGTAGGATGGTGGTTACCTACTGAATCTTGACATATCTTGAAAGGAGTACGAATATATTTTTTTGATGATTTTGTAGCAGGGTTATTTTGGATAGAGATGAGAAAATTTATGGTCTTCATATGTGTTTTTGATAGAGTATTTTTGAAATAGTTTTGGTTGCGACTGTTGCTGATTGATGCTTCTGTCACAGATTGGGAGATGTTCTGTCATCTTTGACTTCAAAGAAGAATGATGTCCCCTACGAAAATTCACTACTAACCAGACTCCTTGCTGACTCCTTAGGTGAGTGGAAGAGTGAACACGTTTCTTTTTTATTTCTTTCATGCTGATTTTTTTTGTTCTCAAATCCTGAGCGAGATCACTTGGTCCATAATTTTCTCTGGTTCAATTTGGTGTAGGTGGAAGTGCCAAAACATTGGTGATTGTCAATACATGTCCAGATGTTTCTAACTTGTCGGAAACCTTATCATCCCTCAACTTTTCTACCAGAGCCAGGAGTGCTACATTAAGCCTTGGAAATAGAGATACAATTAAGAAGTGGAGAGATATCGTGAGTTCCATTTAAACAATAATTTCTAGACTATTTCACCATCTATTTCTCCAAAGTCATTTAGTTTGTTTTTTCTTTTCATTATGAAGTAGCAGTCATTTATGCAATTGTCACAATTTTCATTTTGGGTCATCCTGAAAGAGTTTCTCTGTCTTGTTCATGGGTAAGAGTGCACACACCTGACCCCCCTAAACCCGCTATCTGCGGTAGCCCTTGAGGCACTGAAAAGATTATGCTTCTTATGATTCAGTAAGATGACATTGTCTTCTTAAATTTCATTCACTTTTACAGTAATATGTGAAATGCTTGTAGGCAAATGATGCACGCAAAGAGCTCTGTGAAAAAGAAAAGGAAATTCATGATTTGAAGCAAGAGCTTTTAGGATTAAAACAGGCTGTCAAGGATGCAAATGATCAGTGTGTCCAACTTAATGTTGTACAGTCTGATTTGAAGGTCTTACCTCCTTATTCTCATTACTTTGTCTGATAGTGACACTCGGCTCTCTCAAAGTCTTGCGGACAATTCTCTGAATTAGAAGTTCTGCGATGCAGTCAGAAAATATGATGCTGGTTGATAAGCATAGGATTGAGAAAGACCAGAATTCTCAATTGAGGAATCAAATTGCTCAGTTATTACAAGTTGAACAAGAACAAAAATTGCTCATACAAGAAAGAGACTCTACCATTCAGATTCTACAGGTGGGTTCGACTTTTAGTTGCCTCTGTTCGGTATCACTGGTCACAGTTGTCAGTTTCCCTCCCCCGAAAAAATTGTGTAAACAGCCATAAATGCCATCGGCTATCGCGTATGCTGGGTAGAGGTAAGTTATGGTCTCAGATGAATGCTGTTTGCATTATTATGAAGAGGATAATTCTATTATTTACTTTTTTCGCCAACAATTGACCATTCATTTTGACCAGTTTAAGAGAGTGATACAGTCCAGCCAGGACATATAAACTTCTTTTATAACTGTAAGTTGGTATGTTTCTCAAAAACTAACAGTCACCTACTTTACGTTGATTATATCTGTCACGACTCACAACTCCTGATTCACAATAGCTTCTCTATTTAAACTGTTGATATCACTAGGAGTTGCTAGTTTTTAGAGTTCTTTATGACTTACTGTGGATTATTAACTTCTACTATATTGTCCTTGTACAGGCTGAAGTTAAAAGCTTAGAACAACAAGTAAATGAGGTTCTTCAATCGGCTGAAAGTAGATCAGGGAGTGCAATGGAGTCAAATTCGAAGGTAGAAGGGGATAATACTGACTCTTCAGCTGTTACAAAGAAGCTTGAAGAGGAACTCGTTAAACGGGATGTCCTAATTCAGGTACCTTATATTAAAGTCAGACTCAAATGTTCTTCATTTTATGTTTCACCTATTCAGGCACCCTGTATTCTACTCAATATTTTCTTTTAGAGTTTTCTTTTCTATGGCAATTGATGGGATATCTTTTTTTAGAAGGGATATCTATCTGTGTGAATGAATACATCTTAATTTCAGCTGTTTAAATGATCTTTAGAAGTTGGTTGGATAAGGAAGACCAGTTTTTGTTCACTGCTTACTTTCGATTAATATAATATTTCTTATCTAAAACATAAAACTTATATTACCCAGCCTGACCTTATCAGGCATCAGTTGAGGGTTTGGCGGTGTTGATATACAATTCTGTAGACTAATGCAGTCAGTAGCTTACTATTCTTGTCAGTCTTGAACTTTAGTTGTATTTGATGTTCATTCTACACATTATCTGGATGTTTATACTTTGAATTCTACTATTGTTCAAGGTATGCCTTTTTCTGATCAGCATGTTACATCCATTTAGCCAGGCCCAAAGTTTTAAATAATAGAACATGAGAAGCTCAACTGACTTCGGGAGGAAATAATCATTCTGTTTATAACAAGTTGGTTTCGTTTGAATTTTGCACTTCCGCTTTCATGTGAAAGTTGAAACAGGCCCTTCTATCCTGGTATATGAAGAGCATGCCTTTGCTAGAAAAGGATTCTAAAGTTTATGTTTACCTTGTGATCAGTGGTTGTTATTTCTTTTTCTTTCTGCCATGATACTTTTTTCAATGAATTGTGCTTTATTGCAGAGGTTGCATGAGGAAAATGAGAAACTTTTCGACAAATTAACTGCAAAAACGAATTCAGCTGGGTCTTCCGAGGTAGATTTGTTTCCTGATTCAAGTTCATTGCATTTTTGTATGAGCCATTTGTTCCCCCATGTGAACAATTCTTCGGGGTTTCGCGATAGATGTGGAGTATATTGGATTAGGGATTGGAAGATGAAATATTATTAGATTGTGTGGATGTTCTCCCTGGTGTTTAGTGTTAAAAGGTGGTGTAATGGTAAAACAATAGTCACCTCATGGTAATGCAACATCTGTTTTTATAGGATGATATTGTTGTAATGAATTATAAAAAAATTCTGCAAATGAAGATAAGTAGGTCGTCTTAAGACTGAATTCTAATTTTGTTGTAAAATCGCAATAGGTCTTTTAAAGTCCCTGATGGTATTGTCCTTGTTAATGCAATAGCTTTGTTCAATGACTAATGGAAAGTTGAAACAGTCCCTCCTCTAGCTTTCTTTACTAATTATTACTCCGTATATTCAAAGGCTGCATTACATCATGGAACTTCCTAGACCTTGTCTGTACTCTATAGTGAGGGTCCAACCATGGTTTTTTTTGTTGGCATCTTGTAGGACTTGTACAGTTCTGTTCAATCTAAAATATTGTATAAGGTTGATTTTCAAAAATTCAACGTAGACTTGACTGTCATCAGCAATATCCTGCCAATAGGGTCCCCATCTCCCTACATGGTGTTAATTAATTTAATTTTATAACTGATCCTGCTATTTTAACCGCTTCAGCCATCAGTTGTTAGCTATTTGGTGTCATTGATTCACATTTGTGCTACTGGCAGGTGTCTAGTCCGCTCTCTAGAGGACTACCAAATATTCAGACCCAGGACCTGGTCAGGTGGTGCTTCCACCTGTTCTCCTTTTTTTGTATTATTATTCTGTGACTTGCATTTTGATTCTAATGGAAAATCTCCGGTCATGATCTTGGCTTCAATTTGTCACTATTTAGTTATTTATTGATCATGTTATGTATTTTATTCTATTCTATATTAAATAGAGCCAAAGACACTATTTTTTTGGCGTTGAATATGATGAAAAAATGCAAAATGCCTCACTAAACTTTATGCGCTACTTACATTGTGGAGTAGCAGTTGGTCAATGCAAATTTTGATCCATTAATCATTTTTTTGTCAAGTGGAAACATCATTTTCCTTCAGGCTGCCATAACTGGGAGCCTTTGAGGCATTTGAGTATGTTGTTGACTTGTTTTCATTGTTAAATGCATTATCCCTTAAATCTGTCAGCTATGTTCATATTGTGGTCATTCTCTTCTATTTTTATGAAGTGAAAAGATGATAAAGTGCATATTAATCTTTAAGGTTTTCTATATTTCCAGGAGCAACAAAAACAGTGTAGGACGATCTGATCAACTGAATTCTGCATCAGCTGGTGATAAGAAGGAGATGGCAGTGGCTTTGGTTAAACCTGGAAATGACAAAACAAAAAGTACCCCAGCTGGAGAATATCTAACTGCTGCCTTGAATGACTTTGATCCTGAACAATATGACAGTCTTGCTGCTATTGCAGATGGTGCAAATAAACTTCTAATGCTGGTAAATACTAGATAAATGCAACTGCGTTGTTTTTACATTCACATAAGTTAAACAATGAATATGAGAGCCCTAGTTCGTCAATGTTTCCAATTTGTTAGAACTTGCCCGATTTGAAGATTTAGGGGTGTACTGACTTTAGACTTGCTGTCACCAGGAGAAAGAATTTGGTATTCTTTTTGAGGAAAAAAAACATGTGGTTATTGTATAGGGACTTCAAGCTTCAATGGTGATTCGATATTTTAGGCCATACTGTATATTATTCTAAGTGGCATTGAGTAGCCATTGACTGCATTTGAAAGCTTGCTTGTGAAATATTTACGAATCAGTTGACATTTTTAATTTCGTTGCCGAAAGAACTTCTTATTCTCTAAACCTATAAGTTCATTTCTTTTAACTTCCGATAAACAATTAAAAATGTTTTGATTCCCTTAAGTGGAGTTTTGGATTTGGAGTTCTTGATCTTCATGCCTGTTTGTCGACTGTTTTGACATTGGGAGTCTGTGTAGTTGTGATTTACGATGTGTCATTGTGTTTAATTTTGCAATACCTTTCTGTTTTCTGTAATATTTTTTTGTTGCAATGTATGCTAAATCTGCTGGTGGATGCGTAGAACTTAATAAAGAGTCTTGAGTAGCTTAAATCTACTTGTGTTTATTAGTAATTTATTTTTGCTAG
Organism: Silene coronaria; assembly: GCA_028566215.1. Lineage (NCBI taxonomy): Eukaryota > Viridiplantae > Streptophyta > Magnoliopsida > Caryophyllales > Caryophyllaceae > Silene > Silene coronaria. The sequence goes on from JAOWBH010000027.1 coordinate 453,761, forward strand.
GGTAGGAGCTATATAAATTGTAAAACCTATTGGAAGTGTTGGTAGACAATTTATTTTGTGTACCCATACTCCAGAACTTTAGTTCAGTATAATTTTGCAAAATTTCAGGTACTAGCTGCAGTTATAAAAGCAGGGGCCTCTAGAGAGCATGAGATATTAGCAGAAATTAGAGATGCTGTTTTTTCTTTTATCCGCAAAATGGAACCAAGAAGGGTGATGGATACTATGCTTGTATCGCGTGTGAGGATATTGTATATAAGGTCTTTGATTGCTAGGTCTCCAGAGCTGCAATCGATTAAGGTAAGCTTCTTTATGATGAAACATGACATGTTCATTTTGATATTGTCACTCTTATTTAGCTCCTTCAGGAGCCATTTGAGATATAAAGTATACGTTCTTCTTCAGGTTGCCCCAGTTGAGCGGTTCCTCGAGAGAGCCAACAGTGGAAGGAGTAGAAGCTCCAGTCGAGGAAACAGTCCGGGAAGGTCTCCTATGCAATACGATTTCAGCCCTAGAAATTCTCTGGCTGTGGTGGAGCAAATTGAAGGGTTTAGAGTGAATTTGAAGCCAGAGAAGAAGTCAAAATTTTCTTCTGTGGTTTTGAAGCTACGAGGCATTGATGAGGTAATTTTTCTTTTAAGATACGTGTACGTTTAATCCATATATGTATCTGCGAATATGCCATGCTTCTCTTTTATTTTTCCGCAAGGGAAAACATTGTAGCTATCATTGTTAATTTCCACGTGTTTTCCAGAAGCGGTTTTACTTTGAACTCAACTGTTTCAATGGTACACGTTTTTGCCTTATTTCTGCAGTACGCGTCTAAGTGTATTGTTCTAGGAAAACAAAACTGGATTTGTACCGTGTTCATAATTTCAGTGAGTCTTCATGCACTGTATTGTTGACATCTGGAAACAGGAAACGTGGAGGCAGCATGTTACTGGTGGGAAACTTAGGGAAATAACCGAGGAAGCTAAAATTTTTGCTGTTGGAAACAGTGCCCTTGCTGCCCTTTTTGTTCATACACCAGCTGGAGAGCTACAGCGTCAAATTAGGTCATGGCTTGCTGAGAACTTTGAGTTTCTTTCGGTTACTGGTGATGATCAAATAGGTGGGACCACTGGCCAGCTGGAACTCCTCTCCACTGCGATCATGGATGGTTGGATGGCTGGACTTGGTGCTGCTATGCCTCCAAGCACTGACGCTCTTGGCCAGCTTCTATCTGAGTATGCAAAGCGTGTTTACACATCGCAGCTGCAGCATTTGAAGGTATATATATACTAAATCTAGAATTGTGATCTTTAGACTAACAACAACAATACACGAGCTGAGCTTTAATTTAACTTGATTTTATCATTTGAAAAATTCAACGGAAAATTCACGTTGTACCCCTGAACTATGCCGATTTTCACGTGGTGCCCAACTTTTTAAGTTTGTGCACAAAGTAAGCTTTGATTTTCAAGCATGACGTACCCTTTTTAACGTTTTTAAAATTTTCAATTGAGCATAAATAATAGACCAGAA
>JAOWBH010000027.1:462893-478248 GCA_028566215.1 Silene coronaria
CCCATTCCCCTTCTCCCATTCTCTTCTCTCCCTTTCCCTTCTCTCCCTTTCTCTCCAAACACACCTTGAATAGTCTTTTGATATACTTCATCTATACCAGTCAATTGTTATCATTTGCTTTGTAAACACTATTTTTAAAGAAAGAGAATCTTTAAAATAAATTCTAATGCATAATAAAAAAAATGTAATCATGAGACATTTTGCTTGATAACTGTGTTAAGATTTAAGAATATCAAAATTATAAAATTTTTACGAAGTATGAGTACGAAGTATATATTTACGAAATAAAAAAAGCATCGACGAATGTATGAAACACAAATAATAACAATTGTTCAGTGTCCAAGACATAGGGATTAGGGAGTATAAAGGGAGCGGTGTTAAAATGAGGACATTTTAATGAATCCTCTTCATTTTCTATCAGAATCTATTTAAATAATAATTTTCATTTTTACTTCTATTTTTTTATGCGTAAATTTAGAACCGTTTGATCTTATCAAAATATAATCCAAGCCATTGCTTGTAAGACGGTAAAGATTCATAGTTGACCCATTTGCATATAACAATTTACAGCCAAGAGAAGAAAACCTGGAAATTAATTAATTGAGCAAGATTCTTTGTCATCACAAGCTGTCCAAAATCGTCCACACTTGTCAATCAACTCTCTTTATTCCAATTCCATTTGATTCTCTTTCCTTTCTTCCAAATTCCCACAGCTCCACAACTCCACAACTCTCCCTTATCTTTTACCCTTCCACCATCCCAACTATACTTGTTTATACTATATAATAATCTCCTCCATTCCTATTACAGTTGCGTTAGATCTCAACTATCTTTAAATTCTCCTTCTATTTTCACCCAAAAAAGTCTTAAGAGAAAACAAGTCAACATAATTCATAATGGCGTCGTCTTCATCTTCAGCTCAACTTCGTCTCATGTCAGATCTCAAATCCATCATCAATGAACCTCCTGAGGTTTTTTTTTTTATTATTTCCTTTTGACGGTTATGAGTACCACCACTTTATGACTTTTGACGTCTTCATTTTCATGTCATGGGTTTTATTTTTTTATTGATTTTGTTGGGATTTGTGTATATTATTTCAGGGTTGTAGTGCAAGTCCATTGTCTGATGATAATCTCTTTGTGTGGAGCGCAACCATTTTCGGCCCAGATGAGAGCCCTTGGGAAGGTTTGTTTTGGACACGTTTATTTGTTTACCTTTACTTTTGGCATGTATAAGCTGAAACCCACGAATTGTATAGGTAATGTGTTGTTGTTGGTCAAAACTCTAAACGGAAATGTAATTTGTTAATATTACCCCTCTGATTCCTAGGAAATGCCACGTATTCTATTTTTGGCCTATTTGGAATTGCCCCATTTCGATTTTGAGTACGTTTTTGTTAGTAAAATCACCGTATTAGAATCAGAGGTTAGTAAAGTTGAGTAGTTGACAGTTTGAGACTACACAAGAATCCATAAACAATTAACTGGGATAGAACAGAAGACATTGAGGTAGGTACCGGACAAGGCGACATCAATGACATTCACTTTTTATCATATTTGGTTGGGTCTTGCAGGTGGGGTTTTTAGTTTGAGGATGACATTTACCGACAGTTACCCAGCAAAGCCTCCTCGTGTTCGTTTCACATCCGAGATTTTTCATCCTAATGGTAATTTACTTTCACTAAATTGTGTTTTTTTTTAATACAATTCTACACATGATACAAAATGTCAGTAGAAACTATCCGTCTTGTAGACATAACAGTAAATTGTCATTTAAGTCCATCCACATCGTTGGAGCTGCAGTGAAAATGTGACACACACAGTAAATCCTTTTGATGTGGTGGCAACTCAATACTGACTTACATTTCTCTTAATTAACGTAATTGTCCTGTTTTTGGTGTTTCGTTACATATTTGATCTTCTAATTCAGAAAAGATGACCACCTTATCTTATTAAGCAAAATAGGTAGTAAAACATGTTTGTGTGCTGTAATATAGTGGCCAATTTCTCGTGCTCTGTGGACTGTCGAGTAGTTACATATTTCATCAGCATCTAGAGGCATATGAAACTGGTGTCACAAAACTGCTGTACTGCCTTGTTAAACTTTAGTGCCACTCCATTTTAGCGAATTGGTATGGACTCAGATGCTCATGAGAATCCGAATTCCCACATTTGCTAGTGCCTTGTGCTTCACTTATCAGTTATGTTATTTAGAGTATCACACTTCAGGGTCGGCAGATATAGCTGATATTTTAGAAGTCTCCAATCTTGAAAGAGGCATTTCCATGGGAATGATTCATTTGCGCACCCGGAAAGTTTCCATATCAATAATAGGAGTCAGTGAGCAAATAGCCTTAGTTTTATAGGTTGCCGTAGTGGAATAGGAGCAATCAAGGAAATCCTCCCGGTGGAAGTTTAATAGCTCGACCCTTAAAAGAGAGGAAGCGAAGCGCCCTTTGAAAAGCTTCTATCTGACAGGAGGAATTACTCAACTAGTGAATGAAAGGAAAGATGACGCCCAGGCGAAGTCCGCTTATTATCTTCATCCCCAAACTAAATAAGTCTTAACAACGTAAATAATTACTCAGTTTTTTTTATTATTTTTGTTTCTCAATTAGACTCCCTTATTTATTAACTTTATCTCTTGGGACTTATCACGACTCTGACTCTCTAAAACAATTTGTGGGATAAGTCACTCACATTTCATTATTCCTACGAGTATAAAGTTGACTTTTAGATTTTCTAGACCTAACTTAAGACTTTGCCATTATCCAGATACTTTATCCCATGTCTCATTTAAATCTCTTCATTCTCATGTGGTCTTATCCTAAGATGTCTTAGTTGAGAGTTGAGACCCTGCTAAAGGGAGCCGTAGACTCAATGCAAGACTCTGGAGTGCCGTAGATGTTTATTTTCTCGAAAAGGCTTTTTTTTTTTTTTTTTTTGTTGTTGTTGTTGCTTAAAACGAATTTCCAGTCTCATGTCAAAAGGAGCTTATGTCCTCATGTGACATCCAGTGTCAATGTGGGTGTTGCATGGTACGGAGAAACTAGTCCAAGGATCGGCTGACTGAACCTAAAACTATGCTACTGAGGTCAAAGTAACATAGCTAACCCTGCGACAATTTTGATAGGCTTTGTAGAAAAGGTGAAGTTGAAATGTTTACCTTTTGTTGACATGAATTTGCAGTTTATCACGATGGTACATTATGCATGGACATAATTCAGGATGCTTGGTCACCCTGCCACAATGTAGCTACGATATTGACATCTATACAGGTACTGCACTGACTTTTCCAAAGTTAACTGGAAAGTGAATTACAAATTCGTTGCAATAATTGATTATCATCAAATGTGTTTTCATACCTACTTGTCTATGCAGTCCCTTCTAACTGACCCCAATCCTTCAAGTCCTGCAAATCCTGAAGCTGCTCATTTATACCAGCATGACAATCAAGCTTATCACAAGTTCGTAACTTTACTCATTACAATTTGTCCCCTCTCCCTGATAATCACACGTTTAAGAAAGAACGTACGCTCTCTCCATCCATGAATAAACTTGCTGGTTTGTTTTGTACAAAAATTGAGAAACGTATATAGTTACATGTGGAGGGAATTAAAGTTAATATTGGAACTTTGAAAGGTGTGGGTCAGAAATCATATCAGCCAGAAATATGAAAATTTTCAAGTGAATTTTATTCATGGAAACCACAAAATTTATTCATGGACAAAGAGACTACATATTACTCCGTATTAAGTTAGCTGACATTAGGTGATGGGCTCTTTAACAGGAGGGTTCGTAGATGTGCTCGTAAATCCATTGATTGTTTCTGAGGCAAGAAAGTCATCGTTTAAACTCAGCCATTGCCGTTTGAAGAAATCTTGTGTTTCTGCACTTAGAGCATCGTGTATATCTCTGGAAAAAATGACCCGACTGTTTCTTCCTTTCTAAGTGTTGAATTAGGTGCACAACTCTAATCATACAGCGTAAACTATTCTTCAAGATTGCAACATCTATTACTTAAATTAAAGGTGCCAATTGTAAGAAATACATGTCTGTGCATGAAATTCAGCAGCACTTCAGAACTCTGAATTTGCAGGTTCATTTCCCTTTTACATTTTGTTTTTTTGTTTCTCTTCTTGTACATCTGTGAACAGCGATGGTTCTCTCGCTGGCCTGATTACATGTTAAATGAGGGATTAGTTCCTGATTATGAAGTGTTTGCTTGGCCTGGATACCACACGGGGAAAGGGAAAAGGGGAAGGAGTTCTCTAAATTTTCCTACATTCCTGATTATGAAATTTTCGTATTTTAGTTTGGCTGGAAAAATAGATCGTTTAATTCCTCTTCCCTCCATTTTCTTCAACCAAACATGTTATCCTGTATGTTGCTTTGTCTCTATCTTTTCCCGTCTCCTTCTGTTCCCTCCAAACAACGGGCAAGGGTCTGGTGATCCGCTAGCAATCTGGACAAGTCTTTACCACAGTACGATTGAATGGTTTGTGTTTGATTTCACGTTCACAGGCCTGATGAAGTTGTTGCCCAATTAATTCATCCTGAAACCAATAAAACTCTTTTAACTTCTAAAGTGTATCAGATGTCCCCGAAGGGACAATAAAATTCTAACTTCAGGTACTAGTTTTATAGTTTACCACCTTTGTGAAGCTATAGATTGTATAGTTCTTTCTTTTGGTGATTGGAGTCTCGTATTGAACTCAACCCCAGGTTAACAGCCTTGTAGGTACCAATCTCAGTGTTTTAAACAAGCGGTTTGGAAGTTAGACCTAGCAAAATTGATTCGATCCAAACAGTCAAGTAGAGACTCAAATTGTACAATTTGAATGTCATCAAAGAATTGACACAATGCGATCAAACCAAATCTCAACCTTACTAGACTCGGTTCCAAAACAACTCGACTCATGATTTGAAATGGCACTATAAGAATAATTTCAAAAAAACACTTTAGATAAAACATGACCTGATCCGTATGACCTTCCTCGTGCTCAACTCGCACAACCGCGCACCCAAATAGCTCGAGGACCAAATATACCATACCTTATCTGATTTACCCATATGTATTTTGCCCCGCACCACTATCTCTAAATAATTTGATACTAGCACACCTCTTTTGGAGAATAATCTGCTCCATTATTCTAGCCTATATTTTGTATATTCTGTTTATATTACAATCAAAGATTTATTTTTCCTTCCTCTTATTAACCGTATTTTAGGTAGTCAATCCCTTGATTGTAGGCAACTGTTACATTAGCTTGTACTATATATTGATGTATCATTCTCATTGTTATTCATCACATTAATAATATAAACTTACATGGTATCAGGAGAAGGTTCGATCTCCGTATCAAACCTGCAAACACCCAACTCGTGCTTCCTTGACCCCCTTCCAATGTCAGGAAACACCATTTCAAACCACTCCGAGCCCACCAAACCCCTGGTGCTCGTGAACATTCAAGCTGTCACGAAATTTGATGGTTCGAATTATCAGCAATGACGTCTCCAATTTGAGGCTCTGCTGCAAGGATACGATTTATCAAATTTTATTGATGGTAGCAACCCTCCATCCAAATTTTTGGAGGAAAAAGATAAACAGCCAATCCCTAACCCAGCGTACCACACTTGGTTCCGGCAAGATCGGCTACTCTTCAGTGTCGTGACAAGCACACTCGCTCCCTCTGTTAGCCCCATCCTAAACCGGCTGACCACCCCCAATGATGCGTGGGATGCTCTTGCTGCATCTTACGTGCGTCCGTCTCGTGGCCACATAAAACAACTCCGTCACAAACTTAAAATCATTACCAAAGGAACATCCTCCATCACCGAATACACCAACAAAATCAAAGCTACTGTTGACGAACTTGCATTTCTCGGACACGTCCTCTCCCAGGAAGATAGGAAGATATTACTGACCAAATAATAGACGAGTTGCCCTCAACTTATCAATCCGTCATTGATGCGGTCAATGCCCGTGATAACCCAATCACTTTCTCTGAATTTCATGAGAAATTGATTCGCCAGGAACTCATTCTCCAGCAAACCGAGTCCTCTCAAACCACCACCTTCAACCCAATGGCCCATCCTACCTATACCCGTCATTCCGCTGCCCCTCACCACTCTCACTCCCGTACCACTGCTACCCCTCCACCAACCGATGCCACCAACCAGAACCCAAAAAATCCCTTTCGTGGTAAATGTCAATGGTGCCAAGTCCAGGGTCATTCCTTGTCCTATTGCCCCATATTCAAGGCATTGCATCCTGACATCCGTGTCCCACTATATACATGTACTCCCGCTGCTCACACCACCACTTAAGCCCAAGCCCATCCCACAACTCTCACGCCCCAACCCTAGCCTGTACCTTCCTCGTGGCTCATTGACAGTGGTGCATCGCACCATGTCACGGCTGGCCTTGCTAATCTCTCTCTTCATTACCATTATGATGGAACTGATGAGATTGATGAGATAGTTATCGGTGATGGTTCGGGTTTACCCATCTCGAATATTGGTTCAGTTTCTTTACCTTACTCTAATTCTTTTTTTCATTTCAAAAACGTCTTACATGTACCTCAAATGCACAAAAACATTATTTCCGTCTCACAATTTTGCGCTGATAATAATGTATGTATTGACTTCACTTCCACTTCTTTTGTTGTGAAGACATGTGATTCCGGCGCTACCCTGTTCACTGGCCCAGCCAAAGACGGTGTTTACTATTGGCCCACGTCGTCGTTTCCGCAAGCCCACCCCGTATCCATCCAACACGTCCTCCATCGCCGTTTCGATCATCCACATGCTGTTGTTTTTAATCAAATTGTTTCTCATTTAAACATTAAGTCTTTACCTTTGGATAATAATAATAATTGCAATGCGTGTTCTATCTACAAAAGTCATAAATTGCCTTTCACTATTTCATCACTTACATCTCAATTTCCCCTTGAAGTAGTCTTTAGCGATTTATGGACGTCCCCCGTTCCCTCATTCGATAATTACAAATACTATGTGATTTTTGTCGATCATTACACAAAATTTACATGGTTATTTCCGTTAAAGAAAAAATCGGACACCCATCGCATATTCTTAAACTTTAAAGCCTTTGTTGAGAAACAATTTTCCCGTCCATTACTCACCCTTTACTCCGACAATGGCGGCGAATTCGAAAAATTAAAATCTGATCTTGCTACTGCCGGAGTACAACACCTAACCTCACCTCCACATACCCCCGAACACAATGGCTTTGCGGAACGGCGTCATCGTCATATAGTGGACACCGGTCTTGCTCTTTTTTCTTATGCCTCTATGCCCGTCACATATTGGTCACTAGCCTTTCAAACCGCGGTGTATCTTATTAACCGCTTGCCTACCTCCACCCTCAACCACCAATCACCATACTTTCGCCTCTTCCACACTCAACCCAAGTACTACAATCTTCATAACTTCGGCTGCCTATGTTACCCATGGCTCCGGCCATATACCCACCACAAACTCGACCCACGCTCCATCGCATGCCTCTTTGTTGATTACTCACCCACTCAACATGCCTACATGTGTCTCGATCCCGCCACAAATTGAATCTATGTCTCTCGCCATGTCCGTTTTGTGGAGAACACCTACCCATCAGCCACTAAGCCCACAAACACCCCCCCTCCCTCCTTCCACCTCCTGGTGTCCACTCGAACTTCCCCTGCTTTTCACTCCAGAACCCCTTGTAAACCCGTTCGTAGACTCCTCTCCAACCCGTTGTCCTCGTCCTCGTCCCTCTCGCCCTATCACACAAGTTTACTCCCGCCGTCAAAACTCCACTCAACCGAACCCTTCCACCACACCCTCCTCCTCGCCTAACCCCCAACCTGCCTCCAATGACCCACAACCCCTCCCTGCCCCATACCCATGCCACAAGAGCCTCTCACAATATTTACAAACCAATTGATAAGCCCAATCTCAATGCTCAACTACACCCTACCGAACCCAAAACAACGAAACAAGCTCTCCTAAACCCGACATGGCGCGCTGCTATGGAGGCCCAAATCCACGCCCTTCAGGCCAACCAAACTTGGGAACTCGTCCCTCCTTCCCCTGACCAAAATATTGTGGGATGTAAATGGATATTTCGTACCAAATACAATCCCAATGGAACGATCCACAAACACAAGGCTCGTCTTGTCGCAAAAGGATTCCACCAACGACCCGGGTTAGACTATAATGAAACCTTTAGCCCCGTCATAAAACCTGCCACGGTCCGATTGTTGTTGTGTCTTGCTGTAACTAAGAACTGGTCGTTGCGCCAACTGGATATCAATGATGCTTTCCTCCAAGGCACCCTAACTAATTCGGTTTACATGGCTCAACCACAGGCTTTGTTGATCCCCAAAAGGCTTTGTTGATCGCCAAAACCCGTCTCGTGTGTGTCACCTAAAAAAAGCCCTATACGGCCTTAAGCAGGCCCAGGGCCTGGTATACCGAGCTGCGCTCTTATCTACTCGAGACGGGCTTTCAAAATCAGTCTCTGACACTTCGTTATTCATACTTACTGCTACTCACGATTTATTTGTGCTTGTGTATGTTGATGACATAATTGTAACAGGTGCTTGTTCCATGAAAGTTGATTCCTTCATTAAAGCTCTTGCCCACATATTCTCGCTTAAGGACCTTGGCCCTCTTGCGTATTTCTTGGGAGTCGAAGTCCAGTCGTGTGCCAAGGGCCTCTTCTTGACTCAGCACAAGTACACGACTGACTTGCTGACACGAGCCAAAATGATCAATGCTAAACCATGCTCCACTCCTATGGACTCTACTGTCAAACTCCGTCTTCGTGTCTTCGTGATGGTGCCCCATCTGAGGACCCCACTGAATTACGTGCTCTTGTGGGCAGTCTCAGCTGTCTTTAACACGTCTGGATATTGCCTTTGCTGTTGGCAAGTTGTCTCAGTTTATGCATCAACCTACTATGAGTCACTTGTCCGCCTTGAAATGCCTGCTAAGATACCTTGCTGGGACTGTTTCGCATGGTATCACCATTCATCGCGACACTCCCCTAAATCTACATGCTTATTTCAACTCTGATTGGGCAGGTAATCTCGATGACCTTACTTCCACAAGTGCCTACATTGTCTACCGTGGCCATACTCCAATTTCTTGGAGCTCCAAGAAGCATAAAACAGTGGCTTGGTCTTCCACGGAGGCTGAGTACCGCTCCATTGCCAATGCAATGGCTGAGGTAACTTGGCTTGGTCACCTACTTATGGAGCTTCATATTGTCTTTCCCTCGACCCCGGCTATTTACTGTAACAATCTCGGTGCAACTAGTCTTAGTGCTAATCCCGTATTTTATTCCCGTATGAAGCATGTTGCCCTTGATTACCACTTCATCCGAGAGAAGGTCCAAACTGGTCTCATGCGTGTGGTTCCAATTGCCAATGACGATCAGCTCGCAGATGCCCTCACCAAAGCATTATCCCGGTCTCGCTTTGATATGCTTATGTCCAAGATCGGTCTTTTGTCCCGGCCGTCCGTCTTGCGGGAGGATGTTGAAGAATAATCTGCTCCATTATTCTAGCCTATATTTTGTATATTTTGTTTATACTACAGTCAAAGATTGTTATTTTTCCTTCCTCTTATTAACCTTATTTTAGGTAGTCAATCCCATGATTGTAGGCAACTGTTACATTAGCTTGTACTATATATTGATGTATCATTCTCAATTTTATTCATCACATTAATAATATAAACTTACAACCTCACCTTGAAATGAGCCAACTGTACGCTTGCAGCCTTGCATGCCTAGAAAGACCGAATTTAAATTGACTTGGCCCGATTGACCAGTTATGTCTACCTACCATTATATACATTAAAAAATTACAGAGCACCATTGTCGTGAGTCTCATAACCTGGAAATCTGTTATCTGTTATGACATTAATCGAAACTGAATAAACCAAACTCACAAGTCATAATACGGACTTGAAAATTACCTATCCCAATGTCACTTGCACCGGAAGTCGGAACTGACCCAAAATGTACAATACCCTCGAAATGACCCGTCTCAAACTAACTCGAGTGACACATCGGCCACATTATTTATTAATATGTTGGCAGTCGAGGATTCCTAAATGCTTATTGCTTAAAATATTACGTACATGATGCTTAAAATATTAGTTCATGCAAACTCAGAAGTGACCTCCCTCAAAAAGAGTTGGCCCTGATAAATTTTTCCTGCCCATATTTAGTAGAATTCAGAGTTGTTCCTACTTTTTTTCAAAGTCAAAATTCATTCCTGTAAATGTTGTAAGATGTCTTCATACCAACATTTGTGGCCTGTAAGTTATTTCTCCTACAATTTCTAAGTGAATTAAGCATTATGAATATCGGGTTTCAGTCATTTTTATGTGTTATTTTTCATATCAATGCGAAAACTCATATATGTTTGAAACATGATCAAACAGGATTTGGAGTTGGGATGGAAAGTTGTGGTAGGCTCAACGGTAGGATTCCTAGGAGCTGCAATGGGGAGTGTTGGAGGGATTGGAGGAGGTGCCATCTTTGTTCCGATGCTTATTTTAATCATCGGCTTTGATCCAAAATCGTCTGCTGCTGTTTCTAAATGTTGGTAATTTGTTGCTCAATAATGCAACTTTGTGTGCAGATTAGTATTTTTTTTTAACTTTTTGGCCTCTATTTAATTTGACAAACTTTTTGGTGGTTTGAGGCTTGTTTCAAACTAATAGGGATCAATAGCGGCTTTACTAGTGATACCACGGACCAGTGTTGCCCATTCTGCCTAAGTAAAACCGTAAGTGAGGGTAAAGCCCCTTTTACAAAATGTCAGCTAAAGCAAAGGCACTGTTTCTTTTTTACGATAAAAATGGGTAAAGCTGCTGCTTCAAGTAGCGACTTATTAAAGTCAGGAAAAAAAAAATTGGCCCAGATTAGTTTGAAACAAGCCCCATAATGCCAATTAGTTGGTTAAATAACCTTATAAGGCCAAAAAGTTCGTAGTTTTTGCATGATTATTCTTGCAGTACTACTGTTTTTAGAAGTTCGACCAGATTTTCGTGTTGTGTAGACAGGTTTTGGTATTCGCAGTTCTGAATAACAAGAAAAGTTGTAATTTTCAGTTCTAATGATTTTGGTAGGTATGATAATGGGAACTGCTGGTGCAACAGTGTATTACAATCTAAGACTGAAACATCCCATACACAATAACATGCCTCTCATAGACTATGACTTGGCTCTCCTCTTTCAACCTATGCTTATGGTGGGTATCAGCATCGGCGTTGCTTTCAATGTTATCTTTGCAGATTGGATGATCACAACTCTTTTGATCTTCATCTTCATAGGTCTGTCGTATGTACTCTATATTTCACCCTAGTCCAAAGAATCCGCCTACATATATCGGCCGAGTCTGTGGTATACTGGTATGTAGGATTTCTTACACTTCTGCTAAAATGTAAATATGACTGGGGTTTCAGGTAATTCAGCGAAATCTTACATAAAAGGTGTTGAGGCATGGAAGAAGGAGACAATGGCGAAACAGGTAATAGTCATTTGTCCAACTTGATAACATATATACGCCGTACATGTATTCAGCTGGTGGTGAGAATTGAGTAATCTGATTTAGTATAAATGTAACAGGACTCTCATGCCAAGTTACAGGAATTTAGAGGACGATTGAATGGTCAGTGTCTGTCATCCTTGAACAGTTTACATCTAATGCGTAAACTTGGAGCTATATAACCCTTACGTTTTATGCTGTAGATATTAAGAGTACGACTTTATTCCGCCTTTTAGCAAAACACCACCATTGACTTACTATTTTTCCGTGCATTAGCAGACAATCTTTCTGAGCAAACGTCTGTGCAACCTTTTGTGAAGAACCTCACAGGACAGGTGTCTGGAGAAGCAACAGTAGCACAGTCTTCTGTAGAAGCAGAGAAAGAGACAGCGCGTCTACTCGAGAGTACGCTCACTTTCCCTAATTTTGCAATAATTTTTGTTATTTTTACAAGCGACTTAATAAACAGGTTATTCAGTTCGGACCAGGTGAAACTGGATTGGGACATTTCAGGTGATTGAATCATTGTTAAGTCAGTCAAGTCGGATCCTTTTGGGTTTCTGGTCATATTCAGATTTTGCAATTTGCTTGGGTCATTTTTGCCTTTTTGGGTCTTGAGTCAGCCCTATAAGTCGGGTCAGCTTTGTCAGGTTTAGTGTTCTTGGTATCATACCCTAGCGTTTAGATCAACCAGTAATAGGTTAATCGAGTTTAACTAAATGTCTCAAGTTTGATTCTTTTAGAATGCAACGTCAAAATCTCGAACAGAAAATGTTGCAAGCCTTTTGGTCTCATCTGATTCAATTCCGAAGTAAACAGAATGGTGGGAAAGAAAAGACAGTAACTCATTCCAATTCATAAACATGATTCATTTGTTTGCTAAATCATTCAACCGTGTATAGACCTATATGAAAGTGTGTACCAAAAATCAACTCTTTCTCACTTCGTTTTTTGTTTTGTTTGAAAGTGGCTGTTTCACTTTCCGTGTTAATGGAATGTTGTTCTGAAACGTATGAAGATGGCAATGTCAGACTTCAAGTACATTTTTCTGTTTATCTATTAGTCATATTGTTTGTGTTCTTAACTGCAGATGGAAACATTGTTGACAGTAAAACAGTCCAAAGAAACCCTGAGATTTGGCACAACGAGGTCTGTTCCCAAATTTTTAATTCCCTTCCATCAATTATCCAGATGTTTGCTAGATTAGCTGGTAAAGTCATTGAGAGTCGTACTCTTGAGTTGGTTTGAAACACGTCAGCATCAAAATTTCCCTTGTGGTCTACTCTATAAAAAAGAAAACTAGGTAATCCTTGACTCTAAACCAAGATCATCATTCGTTCTGTCCATCCAGAGTCTCCTGCTCTACAATATTAAATGGAAGCAGCTTGCGCTTCTCGTCTTTGTTTGGATTGCTTTCTTCGCAGTTCAGATTGCAAAGGTCAGTTCTATTTAACAGATCAAATTTTTACGTGAAATTTCCTATCGTTCCTCAAAAACCTTCCCTTCCTTCTGCATTAGTAGTTACTGTACTTTTTTCCTGCATGTTTTCAGACTCACTTAGTAAACTGCTCGTTTAACTACTGGATGCTAAACTCGGTACAGGTAAAAAAAAAAACCTTCTTTTCCTAGATTATTTCCAATCCCAGAATCAGTCGTTTATGAGACGACACAAAAGTCTCTAGTTAAATGCGGCTTGAAAATGAATTTAGTTTCACGGAGAGTCGAGAATGCAAGGTGTCAAATTTACAGTCTTCACCGTACTTGAGAGTTGATGAATGCTATACTTAGAATCAAGACACATTTCATTTCACATTTCCTTCTTTGTATTTCCTGGTCTCACTTCTGTGCTGTAGGTAGTAGTGGGGTCATCAGTAGCAATATATCAAGCAGTGAGCTTATACAGAGGGACGACAGCGATAACAATGAGCGGGAAAAACATCCCAGAATGGACAATCTCTAAACTTCTTGTCTACTTCTTCAGTGGGATACTGGCTGGTACCGTTGGGGGTTTGCTTGGTATTGGTGGCGGAACCATCTTAACTCCTTTGTTTCTTGAACTTGGTATTCCACCTCAGGTACTGTTATTACTCGGATTTTATACATGCTCTCAGAGTTTAAGCTAATAATGTTTGAGAGGACAGTCGATAATTATAAGTGCATATCTTGTATCCATGTTGCGTATTTGTGCCTAGTCGCCTAGACTTGTTTCGGGCTAGGCACCAAATATTTTCGGGATTTGTAAGTTGTAAGTGTAACCATATATAGCCTGTCGATAATTGTGCAGGTGGCAAGTGCAACTTCAGCTTTGTCCATGTTATTCTCATCCTCAATGTCCGTTGTAGAATATTACCTACTAAATAGGTTCCCAATCCCATATTGTACGTTCAAAACAATTACTTCCTACTTGACCTTTTTATTTTATACTCCGTATATGATACTTCAGTCAATACGCCTTTCTCTTACGTATTACTCCCGTACTAAAAAAACTGTGTTATTGCAGCGTCGTATTTGTTATCAGTGGCAGTAATTGCAGCGATCACCGGGCAACACCTAGTACGGAAGATAATAGGAGTAATAGGAAGAACATCTATAATCATATTTGTCCTGGCATTCTCTATTTTTGTTAGTGCCCTTTGTCTTGGTAAGGTTATATTTACTTTTTCGTGTATTTCTTCTAATACTCGTGCAGTTTCATTTCCTTACCCTTTCCTGTAACCTGCATACCAAACGCTGCATTTGATTTTGAGTGATGTTTTTACAGCAAAACTTGATGTGTTTCAATGTTTTTTTTTTAAACAGGTGCGGTGGGTATTTATCGCATGATATACAAGCTGGAGCATCACGAATATATGGGGTTTGAGAGCATGTGTCACTAATGTTATCGTACCACAACAACTCTACAATATCTTGTTTTTTTTATTGTAAATACGAAATTGTAATCAAGTACTATGAACAGGGAGAGGAGAACTTGCATGATTGAATAGAAAAACTTGATTGTTATTGATACAATCAACTATTCAACTATTGACAAGGTCGCATTTCAATTTTCATCGCGTATTTCATGCATGGTCATCAAGTATCATTTCCGCTCATTTATTATTTTATCAACTTTTATAATTAAATCATTATTCTTAAACTCGTCATACATATTGACAAGAGGAGAACTAGGTGTCGTTAATGCTACTAATTATCACTATCAAATTAACAATCGCAATTGCTAAATCCCGCGCACAATTTTACTATATCCCACGCATTTTCCCTTGTTTTTCCACTTATACCTTTTATCTTAAAAACAATAAAAAATAAACAAAAAAAGAAAAGATAGGTGAAAGATAGCCATTCCATTTTCCAGGCCCCCGACACCCTTCTGCCACCGGCATTTGGCATTTACCCCTTGCTCCGGTCACTCTGCCCCCTCACCCAGCGCCGACCACTCTTCCCTTCACCCAACGCCGATCACCTTGCCCACGCTGTCGACCCCAGCTCTGTCAACACATGAACGCCATCGACTCACGAACGTCGTTGAACCAATGTATTTTTTTTCTCCGTCGCCGACAACCTTCCCTTTACTCCGTCGCCGTCGACCTTCATACTTCTCCGTCGCCAAGCGGTTGGTGGGGCAGCTGGTGGGTGCTAATATTTGGCGATTGGCATGGTTGTTGGTCCATTAGAAATTTGGGGGAATTTTTTTTTTTTTTTTTTTAGGGTTTTTGGTTTGTCTCTCTTGATTGGTTGTGAAAAAATGAAAGAGGCAGATTTGGAATAATGCGTACAAATGCGCGGGATTAAGT
>JAOWBH010000027.1:479744-495555 GCA_028566215.1 Silene coronaria
GTCAAAAAGCTTAGTCAGCAACTTATCTAGCAACTGGAACTTGCCACACTGTCCAACTATTTGTTCTACAGGTGGATAGAAATCTGCCAAAAAGAGAACCAAATTGTCCCACATGAATAAAATTTGTAAGTAACAAATAAGATAAATTGTGAGAAACCACCTTACATAAATTTGATTTTGTAAAGAATTGCCTGATAAAAAACTTAATTTAACCTGCCTCGCACATTGTTCACTTCCAGACTTCCAGTGATAGAATAAAGTGAACAAACAATTTAACCCTCACCTCATTATATATGACCTATTTAAGCCCTTAAACTCTTTTGTCAACTTATATCATCTTTCATCACAAAACAGTATATACCTCATAAGTAAATAATTTCTGTCTCCATTTCCGTCAACAACGCCGTATTCCTACATCATCTATGTTTCATCATCATGAATCTCAGTATCATCACCATTGTAACATCATCACAATCTAATTTAACTATTTGATCAGTGTTACCTTCTGCACACAATCTCTCCAACTCCCGTTTCCTCCACAGTCTCTTGTTTGTGCCTTATCCCTCCACCACCCCCTTAACACAAAACCTCTCCCCTAGTCATCAACTCCCTCACCATCAACCTATATCATTGTTAATCATCCACATCATTATCCAAAAGAGTAATTATTTAGTTTAGGTTGACTGAATTTTGGAGAATCTCAAGGACTAGCAAGGGACTAACCGAAATACATTGGTTCACCTCAAGTTCGCCATCTAAATGTGACACAACTAGGAAAACCCACTCGACTGCTATGCAATTTCCATATTCTTTTTCTTCTTTTGCACCCTTCTCTTTGTCACCTTATCTCTAGCTTTTACTCTCTTAAGTTCGCATTCAAAATGTGACAACTACGAAGACCGACTCGACTACTATGAAATTTCCATATTCTTTTTCTTCCTTTGCACCCTTCACTTTGCCACCTTATCTCTAGCTTTTACTCTCTTATGTTAGGCCCCTTCAAAATCCAGACCAGGGTATTGTTGCACAAAAGTTATTCTATTTTGTAAAACAGTACACCTCGTGTCTATGAAGGGCCTGCCTTCGCCTTCCACTATACACCTCGTCACCACCACAGGCCCTCATCACCACAATGCATCTCGTGACTTGTAAAACGAAGGGAGAAATTGATTGACCAGGGCTGACAATTGACTTGATATGGTGAGATGAGAATTAGGAATCTAAACAAAAGTCACATGAGAATATTTGGGATGGCAAGGGTAAGATCTGGATCCCAAAATCCGGGATCCATTGCCATCCCTAAATGAGATGAAATACATGAGAGGAAATATATAATTTATTTATTTTTTGATTGAAACAGTGTTTAAAGTGTGACAACAGCAGCAACAACATTACCCCAGGGCCTCAATGGCTCCCGCAAATTGCTTGTAAGGAAGGGTCGGATATACACAGTCTTACCCTTGTCTTAGCAACACAAAAAGACTGTTTCCAAATGACCCAAGATAAATCAAAAATTGCATTGAAGGAGTGATACTTCACAAGAGAAAGAAGTGCAACTACTTTAGTGAGCCAATTTGCTTTATTCCATCATAATTCACAACCAAAGAGTAATAACTAATAAGTGACAAGTCAGTTTGTTCCAAAAGAAAAAAATTCTAACATTTATGCATCTCTATATTTTGCACATTCTAGAAACTTACATGATCCATCAAAAGCAGACTCCAACAGATCAGGATGATTGCAGTTTTTCCTGAGTTGAATCATTAAGTTGTTTAGCTTTCCTTTCATTCCACGTGGTGCTGTGCCTGCATGTTTAGAGTGAGCATTAAATAGGCTCTAAAGACAGGAATAGCATAATCAGGCAAACAAAGGTTGGCACTTGACACTCATCAGAAGCATACAAGAAAAAATTTGACACTAATATACAACAATCGCACAATTCTGTCATTCCCCAAGGTAATATACTAACAGCACACCATGGCAACAATAATCATCAGCAGTTTTGCATAAACATATAATCCCCTATCTACTAAATGATTAGGTGATCTCTCATTTTTCCCTCCAAAAAGCATCTTCTTAACTAAGGAAACGAATCATAAGTAATGCATTCACTAAATAAGGAGTTTAATAATTACTTATTTCATTAAATTACTATCTTTACATTAAAATTAAATTCTTCATCAAATTATATTATTTTTACTAAACTTTAAAATATAATATTTTAATTAAAATATAATTACTGTTTATATAAAGTAAAAAATTGTTAAATCTTAAATGATTATTATTGATGCTATTATTAGAGGATGACTTGAACCATAGTATGTATAAAAACTATAAATCGCTATTTATACTTTTGTGGCAAAAAAAAATTGAGAGAATTTGTAAATTGAAATCATTAGCTTTGTGGTATAAAAATACTTTCTATAGATTACATTATTAGCACAATACTCAATTCTCTTTATTAATTTTCTATTCAAATTTTTTTTCTCAAAGTATAATAAAATGACGAGATATATGAACAATTAATGAAAATACCACTATTATATCCGGAGTAAGTACTTTATTCAAAATAAAAGACCTAGATATACCGTGCATTTATTGCACGGGGTCTAAACTAGTCTCTTAGTAAGTAATGATCAACTAAACATTTCCAAGTCCGTCTACAAAGTCATAATATCATGCAGACTACAGTTCATACAAAAGATATAGATGAGACAAACATGAAATTCCATCACCCCCTATACCTATTCATATTGTTCTGTATAGTCTCCAGCAGCTAATATGCTTTCAGTGTCTAGCTAAAACTAAAAGTCACACCATCCTAAGCTTTCCCTTGCAAATAATTATTGAATGCAACCTGACTGATGATCCGTTATTGTAGTGCACCAATGTCCCAGGTTAACTTCTATATTGTCTCTACCATATCTAAAACTCATGTAGAGCTAACCTGATACTATGGCTATTTATTACTGTTATAAAAACAGTAGTATCTACAAGGCCAACCAGAAACATAAATGTCCAAAGTAATTTAATTTTGCATGTATAGACCGAACCCATGTCCAGCAATAGCCAGTAAAAAACACCACAGCACACATTACACAGTAAACTTTTACCCATACACATAATATCATAACAAATCAAAGAAAGTACAAGGCATAAAAACAAATATAGAATACCCTCAACATAAAATCTAAACCCTTACCGAGACTAACATTCTCCACTAAATGATTTTCTAAAGTGCGGTTAATTAGGTGCTCCTGGAAGTTCCTTTGATGCTCAGTCATGGAAGCATATAAAATAATCTCTTTTTTGCGTGGGAGCGATAGCTCAACATCAGACTTCATTCTTCGCAAGAGAAATGGGCGTAATATTCCATGGAGCTTGGCTACTACCTATACATAGTCAGATTAGTTGATAAGGAGGGATACCAAAAATATAGGTCACAAAATCCATTTATTTTTGCGTACTTGAAGCCTCCTTTTTTCTTCCATTTCCTCTCTTTCAGCTTCATTGGTGCACCTTCCTGACAAATCGAACCTGAATTCCATGCAATGGCATCATATAAGATAGTGAAGACACCAACCGTACGTCAAAGCACAGAGAAAGCTACAATTTCATACACCAAACAGATCACCATAACATTGATAAGATATGAAGATGGCAATACAATAAATGTTACTTAAACTTGTTGCCGGGACAGCTAAGATAGCCAACTATACAAGACATTAACATATGTAAACTGCATGACAGGGAGATAATTCTTTAGGTTCCAAACTATGTACATAGACTCCATTTCTAGTAGGATGAACTGATCAGGTTATAACGCTATAGTTAAATCCACATCTTGCACTTTACAAAGCCATGACTTACAAACCATGATTAACACAAACTGACTTATAAGAATATTTAAAACCCGTGGAATGCGTCGTGATATTTATAGACCGCTGTTACCAAGGATGGGTAGTGAAGCAGACAGTCACACACACCACAATGATGGGGAGAAGCAAGGAAATAGAAAAGTAAAAAAGTACAAACATTGACAGAGAGAAAGGATTAAGAAATGATAGAAATGAAGGTGAAAGAATGTGGAGACAAACCATGATTCAAATTCTGCATGAGAAGAGAATATGTCGGGCAAAATGAAATTCAACAACGACCAAAGCTCTGCCAAGTTGTTCTGCAATGGTGTCCCAGTCAAAAGAAGTTTGTTCTCAATAGGCAAAAGCTTAAGCTCTCTCAGTAATTTGCAGTTTGCATTTTTCAGGCGATGGCCCTATGAAAACACACATTCACACAAATCATTAGATACAGAAATAAAGATGCTATACGAAACTGGGAACCAAAAAAGATAGCCAGTCTTACAAAGTCTTACGATGAACACATACCTCATCCACAACAAGATATTTCCATTTGTAGTGCCTCAAACATTTCCTAGCATCACTAAGAGCAATTTCATAAGAAGTAATAATAATCGGGAAATTGGGACCAATGTTTTTTGGCATGTGTTTCAGCCGCAACGCATCCCTCTCTTTCTTGTCGCCATGATAAATTATAGCCTTCAGTGATGGGGTAAATCTGAAAAATAAGCAAAATTTGAAACATAACGCCCTAAGGAGAGAAATACACAGAGGATCAGTGAATATTTACCTAGATATCTCATTTACCCAGTTAGAGAGAGTAGACAAAGGAGCAATAACCATGTACGGGCCATCCAAACCTTTCCCCTTCAGATGTGCCAAAAACCCGATGGTCTGGATTGTCTTTCCAAGTCCCATTTGGTCAGCAAGAATACCATTCAATCCATTTTGCCAAAGAGAAATCAGCCATTTTACTCCTTTGATCTGGTAAGACTTCAACTTTCCACCAGTCAAGAGGGGTACAAGCTCTGCCTGCTCCTTTGCGATTCTTTCCTCAGCAGTAAGGTCTGCATCTTCACTAGCCATCCCTTCCTTAGATCTAGTCAGCATAGCTGCCACTGCTCTTTTAGCTTTCATCTATAGAAACACAGAGCCATAATTAGCAACATCACTACTCTACAGTCAACCCTAAGCATCAATCCTCAAGTAATGTTTAAATTAAAGACGGATAGGGTGATTGTTTGGTAGGTGTCAATAATAGTCACGTAACAATCTTTTAAGGCAGGTACGTAAAAATGTCTACAGTTACCAAATAAGTTCGTAGAAATCTACAATATCAATTGTCTTGATAGTTTGGAAGAAGATTCACTCACTCAATATAACAAATTTGAGTTTTCTTATGTAGTTCTAACCAGGAACATGCAATTCTGTGAAGATTAGGCGTCAAGCTTACGCTAACTACAATGGCGGAAATGAGCTCCATTGTTAGTAAAAGAGAGAATCATAGAGAGAGAGAGAGAGCAAATGTGAGAGAGGATGTAAATAGAAGGATTATTGTATTAAGATTGTATGTACAGAGAAGGTATACTGTATACATAGAAGATGCTGATTCTGTTAGATGCAACTAACTAAATTAGGTTGTAAGAGCTAACTATCATTCTCACAGATTCATAAAAGCTTATATCCTATTCCTAAACAAGTTATGTAATGTGCTTGCACATGTAATAATTTAAAGACTATGCAATGTACATTAGCCGGATATAGAGGGAGAAAGCTCACATCATCATACTGGGATGCTTTTCTCTTTCGACCTCGTCCTTTCTTTTTCTCCTTACTTGGTACCTCTGGTTCTTCCTCCGCTTTATTCTACAACAACCATCAATATAAGGTACCATCAACATTGGAATATAGAGCAGATTATAACCAAACAAAATAATAGCAAAGCATTCTTCTAAAAAAAAAAAAATTCTGCGAAACTTACTGCAGACACCGTTATGTCATCCATATTTTCCAACAAAAATTCCGAGTAAAGCTGTGTTTGAGTTAAAAGATCATCTAACTTTGAGAATTTAACGTCGTCTAAATGGGCAGCATCCTTTGGCAGCTTTTCTAGCTCAGCCTGTTCTTCCTGCACTCTAGCTTCCAGTAACTTTTCTTCTTCTTCCGCCATCTTTTTAGAGATAAGAGTAGAATCTTCATTCTTAGCATCAACAAGCACATCATCCTCTGATTTTACTTCAGCCTCTTCCTTGACAAGATCCTACAAATTAAAACGCAATTTTTTTATCAAATGCAAGAATGGCAGCAAGCCTATGAGGTACCTATGACCAACTGTAGATGGGTGGAAAAGAAACACGAAATCTTTTCAATAATCAACTTTTAGTTAGCAAGGCTATAGATTGTTAATTAGTTAACACTTCAATAAATGGATGCAGCAAAAACATATATGAAGCACAATATGAGGATTACTTTTTGACATTGAACAAGTAAAAGTTACTCACCGAACAACCAAATATCAAAATAGAATGTGATTTCCATTAAAGGTATAAAACTTCTAAGTTCTATGCCATACATAATGTGACCGTGTTTTACACATCTAGAAGTCTATTTTGCTAGTTATCAATTAATACCTCATAGACTAAAAAAATGTGATCCATACTGAGGAAACCATACAACACCAGTACAACACACATACAAACCAGTACAACACACATACAAAGCTCTTCAAAACAACAAAAAGTCGCTGAAACTGTACAAGGCAAGGAATCAAACCTAGACACCATGAGTTCATAATTGTCCACACCACCACATAAATTGTAAGAACTTCCTAAGTATATAACCATAAAAGCAAATTCAACACGTTTTCATTACTACAGGCTTGGTCGAAAAATTATAAGCTATTTTCATTACTACAGCTTTTATTGTGACACAATAGAGTTCATATGCTGAATTTGCATGTCTGGCTATCAGATTCAGTAGTGATGAAAACAACTGAAATTAACTTTAAAGCAGGAAATTATAAAATGAATGCTTAAGAAAAAATCGTACCTTTTGAATAAAAACACTACCATACACAATTGAGCAACACAACAGTGACAACATTATACCAATGCCTCGAAGAAGCTCGTGTGTAAGAAGTTGTTGTTTTCGAAAATGACATTTTTAGAAAACCAACAGTATCAAATTGCACACTACATATCCATATATATTTAGAGATGCTAACAATCAAAGTAGACAGTGGTTGATCATACAATGTTACAGGCTGATTGCTGAGCAACAGTTGAGGAATGTGTCGTATGTGGCTTAAATTTCAGAAACCAAGCAATACAGATGAGAATTCTACATCAAAAAAACATTGTTAAAAGGGCTGTAGAGCAAAACCAGGGCCTCTACCAACTTTCTTAAGTTTAGACTTGAATTCAGTCAGGGTGAGAAATAACTGGTTCGTAAGTCGTAACTCAATTTAATTTTGACTTGACAAACAAGAGCCATAGCAAAGGATGTATCCGGTAAAGCCAGGTAAAAGAACAGATTTTTAACCGCCGACGCTCATAGAAAACTCTCAGTAGCAACTTGCACAACAAAACAGACATACAAAGATATAAGCATGACAAAGTGTGCTAAGATTATTTACTCAAAAAAATATACTACCTTTTTCATTGACATTTACGAATAACATGTAACGCATATCAAAAACAAGTTAACAACTTAATTCTATGGTGGTACCTACAAACTGATTTGCAGAGTTCTGAACAATCTGCTCTATTTTATCCAAGTATTTTCTTTGTTCCAGGAGTAAACTCTACAAAAGCTCTCTTAACTACAGTTTTTCTCCGCTATCTACTCATCAGTTAGAACCTCAGATTCGTCATTTCTAATCCCCAGATTCACTCTATGTCTCCATTCGCGGACATCGTCAATGCCACACATACGTGTAGCTGTATCCACAATAACACGTGGGACTCCAAAGCATTTCTTGGACAGTAACTTAGGGACGTCATTCAGCTGAGAAATGCGTCCAGAGTCTATTCCTGCTTCAATCATGAACAAGGCAAGTGCCTCTTCTTCGGAAAGAGGATTGACTTGAACAGTTAGAAAATTATTCAACAGTCTACAAGCTAGAGGGCAGCTAGTGGTCATCACAAGTTTGCAGGAACTTCCTTCAGAAGAAAGTGGAATCCCTATGTGTTCGAGGGAGAAATTTGCTTCAGAGACAGCATCTAAGAATATTACAGTCCTTCCACGACTTATGAGTGCCTCACATAGTTTTTTCGCCCTTGCTGTCGTGTCATGAATGCTAGAGAGATCGCATTTCACTGCCATGGCGACATAATCTTGTATATCTTTGATGCTACACGGATGAGGGCAGGTGACCCAGAAAACATAATCAAACATCTTAACCAAATTTAGTGCATAGTTATGCAAATGCTTCATCAAAGCGGTTTTACCAATTCCTTTTGTCCCATGAATTGCAACCCTCTCCACGTTAGAATCCAATAATAGATGCTGAAGTTGCGTCTTTGAAGCTACTTGGCCAATCAACTTGTTGACTGGTATATGCTTACCACGGCTTGGACCCTGTTCAACTAATCCATGACATGGGCTACACACCGAACATAAAAAATCCTTACACTCATGGGCAACCGTTGTATCAATGCATCTTTGAACACCCACCTTCTTTCCCCAGACTCCCAAGCCAATTTCTACGCAGGCCTGTCTTTTAGATTGTGGACAGCCTTCCTCCTCACAAGATTGAGCACTCAAAGTGCACAACTCATAGCCTCGTTTTCTCTTATTGCTTCTTCCAAACATTTCCACATATGAGGCATTTAACAGCTCAGTTTTACTACTGAGTAAATTCTCATCTCGTGATTCTCCCCCACGTAAGATAGTTAAGAGCACTACTAACTTCCAGAAGACGGCGTTCAGCCTCATACCAAATGTATCTGCGCAATAACTAAACCAGGTGTTCAGATTTTTACCAAAAGGCAAGACCAATGCAATAAAGAGATTAAAAGGCCACAAACATCAAAAAAAATTAACAACCCCAATCAGAAACAAAATAACAGTTCAAGTACTTATTTGAACAACCTTATTAGAACGAGAACCGGGATGGATTATAAGGGGCATTGTGAGCCAGACAGAGGTAGTTGTTAAACATAGGAGTGTAAAATTCATAATCTAAGATATGCATCATGACTTCAAATAAACACACAACATTATACTCCATCCGATTCCCCGTTTTCTTCCTATATTCCTTTCAAGGCAATTTGGGTAAGTTTTTTCACAGAGATACTACATTGTCCTGATGATACCCTATATAACTACAATATTACCCTCCTAATCCACTTCCTCCACTAAACCTGACCACCCAACCATTTTAACCATCAACCCAGTACCGATGACGAAGCCAGAATCGATTGAAAGTGGGGTCAATTTTACTTTAATGGCTATGTTTCTTTCGATTAGGGGTCTACAAAACAAAACAAAATTCAAATCAAACATGTTTAACCATCAAAAACGTTTATTCTCCAAAAAGTTATGTGGTCTCAAGACCCCCAATTATCACTGTGGCTACGCCATAATAACCACCAACACCACCAGAACCCATCTCTGCATATCTAACTTCCGATATTCGTCTTCACTTAACATCTGATCTCCAAAACCATCCCCACCCCCCTAATCCTCTTTCCCTGCCCTATTTAGTGGTTTACAAGTGGGGGTGGTGACGTCATGATGTGGGGACCAAATCTCCAAAATTGGATCAAAAAAGGAAAAATGTCTTGTAAAAGGAAAGCAAACCCAACTAATTTATGACCTTCATTAGTAAAAAAAGCAAAATTGCACAATAACTGAAATCTGGCTAAAATTCCTCAAAACAACTACAAAAATGACACTTGAAAAACCATACTCCCTGTTTGATAATACAAATTCTTGTTAGGATGAACATATCCGTCGGGATAAAACGGTCAAATAACTGAAATTAACAAAAAGGTTGTCCCATCTAGGCAGGCAGTTCCGGTATTATTTATAAGATGGTTTTACGTTGTCCAGACAAAAATGGCCCGACTTAAATGAGACAGTCCGACTAACCCGAAATGGAAACATGAATCTGACCTGGAACCCGAACTGCCCCGAATGACCAAATTTGATCCATTTGTAAGAATTGTAACCCATTAGTTTAGGATCAGATCGCCCAATATAATAATAATAATTATAATAATAAATTTAAAAGGAAAAAAAAAGAAAAGATTCACCCAAACCTAGAGGCCACAGCCCGACACCCCCAACCCTTCCCCCTCATCATCTTCGACCACCCATACCGGCCCGCCGTTGAGCACCCTTTCAGCCTGGCCGTCAACAACCTATCCAACCTCGCCGTCGATCCCAATGTTCCTTCTCCGTCGACCACACCTTACCCAACCTCTTCGTCTACACAACCTTCCCAGCCCCTTCTCTTTTACACTCCGCCGGCGACCCAAACCCTTACTCCCATCGCCGTCGCCGGCGGAAGGTTCCTTGGCTGGAGGGCGGCTGTTACATGGTCTCATCTCTCTCTACCCCCTCTCCCTCTCCCTAGAGTCGTTTGGGTGTCAAAATGCAAGGGGTAAAGTCGGAAAAAGCGGAATAAAAGTGTAGGATTTAGTACTTTTCTGGGTTTAGCGAACTAAGAAAACATAAGTAATACGGAGTACATGAGAAACAGTAAAACAACAAATAAATAAAAATTGATTTTTTTTTTTTCGAAAAGGACAAATAAAATTGAAACGGAGTGAGTAAGATACAAGTGCAATGTTGATTACCAAATTAAGGTTGATTGAAGAAATAGATTGAGACGAGGATGAATTAATTGGAATGTTGAAGGACGAAAATAAAATGGTGTGTTAAAAAGGCTTTGGTCTTACGAAACTTTAATCTTTTTAGAGTATGTTTTAAAGAGGAGGAGGGGTCTAGTGTAGACCGTCTGTGTTTACAGTATCAAGGTTGGGAGAGTGGGAGTGTGGGACACACAGAAAGATCGCGGAAATTAAGAAAAATCCTTTACTTCTCTCCCGACTCCAAAGATTAGGTTGTAACTTTAAAGAAATGGATCCCTATTTTTCCTTTATTTTTATACGTAAATTTAGAATCGTTAGATGATGTCAAAATGTGACCCGGAGCGTTGATAGGAACTTGTCAGTCCATTTTTTTGAGAAAATGGAGTGAATCCGAACCCGTACCTTAAATAGTTTCATATTCAATTCAATTGGTCTATTACTTTTAAGACGGGTATATTCGTTTTAAAATAAATGAGTTAAATATCGAGTAACATTCAACTGATAAAAAGGATTATACATCGGATGTACTACCTCATACTTAATTAGTTTTTGAGTTTTATGTGTATTTTTTTGAACTTCTTAAAGTTTTTAAGTTACATTTTAATTTTTTGCCTTCAAAACTCAAATTTAACTAAAAGTTAATTGAGCATATATGTAATGTTTTCGAGTTATTTTTAAATTTTTTGAATTTAATGTTTAAGTAAACAAACTCAAAAACTTTATAGTAAAGCTCATAATCTTTAAAACAACACTCTAAAAACATTTTTATAAAGCACAGAAACTATGCAACTGGTGGTAATATATCCAAAGTATAATGGATGTATAATCCACTTACTGCATTCAACTTTGGTAAATAGAAATATAGAACAATTATTTGCTGGCCTCTAGCAACTCTATTGCTGTCTTATTCAATTTATTTGACCTGTCTTAAGTTAAAACGGATATATACTTGTTTTAAATAAAAATTTGTGACATTTAATATAATAATATCATTATATGCATTTATGCACTAGCTGGAGTCTGGAGACGGATATATTCATTTTAAAATTAAATAACTTAAATACTATTTTCGTCCAGATCATTTGTATGCCTATTCCATTATACGGTGTCTCAGTTAATTATTTGTCTTTTTATTATTGAAATGTCTATGATGGACAATTGAATTCTCCACACTCAATTTAGTACCGTCGTCAACTAATAATTAGCGTCCTTCTCTTTCCATAACCAAAGGCAAATAAATAACCGGTACAACATTGGCTTGGTTCCAAGATGTGAAATTTATGTTGAATCACCATTTAGTGGGACTACTAGGACTTGGGGATAGAGTGTACTCCCTCAATTCAACTCTAATATACAAGCTTCTACTTTACACATTATTCACAAGTGAACATTCAAGTTTAATTTTCTCTCGATACATAAGTGAAAATATATTTATGTGAGATCTTATTTGATTCGTCTTTAGGATTACATTAAAAATATCTAAATTCTATAATTTTGCAAATACGTAGCTAAAGATATTTACCGCATAAAACACGCGTTGGTAAACGTGAAAAAACAAACTTGTAATGTTGAGTTGGATGGAGGGAGTATTATTTTAGTTGGATAAATAGGATAAACTTTTGTATACTCCCTTCTAATCACTTATTTGTTGGCCATTCTACTTTGCACAAGAAATAAAAAAATAATTTTGGACCAAAGTACCAAACAAAACAATCTATCCTACAAGCAATAGAATTTCGACGATACAAAACTTTTCAAAAAAAAAAAATTGGAATAAATGAGTGACTAAAAAGAGCCTAATTCTTAGGCAATTTATTTTATCTCATCTATTTTATTTAACCTTTTTTAAAATATAATTAAGATGGGTATATCTATCTCAAATCAAAATTTGTGATTAGGGATTTTGGTATTATTTAACCCTATACGCACGTCATGATTCCGTTATCTGGTTGATGTTAGGCCCTGTTCTTTTGGACTGAATCGAATCTGAACTGAACTTAACTTAACTTATAGGATCTGAACTGAACTTAACTTAACTTATAGGATCTGAACTTAACTTAAAGGATCTAAACTTAATTGAACTTATAGGATCTGAACTAAACTGAACTTATAAGATCTGAACTAAACTTATAAGATCTAAACTGAACTTATAGGATCTGAACTGAACTTATAGATTCCGAACATAAATTATATTAACTAATAAATTAACTTAACTTAATTTAATTTAACTTTATTATTATTATTATTATTATTAGTAGTAGTAGTAGTATTACCACTACTACTACTTTTTAAAGAGAACATTGATTAAAAAAAATAGTCTAAAACAGAAGATAAGATAATAACACTTTTACGTTTTATATATACATTGGATCGGTTTGTTCATACATATTATTACGATTAAATTACAATAAATAATAAATCACATACATCTTTTTTCTAACCAATTATTTCTATTTATCATCTAAAAAATATAGTCCATTTTTTTCCTAACCATTAAAAGGAGGGGAGAGAATCGAGTGGAGTGATTATTTTTAAAAAAAATTGTATCGGTTTGATGTCAAATATTTTGTATCGATTTAAAAATAATGGAAACTTTAATGTCAAATATTTTTGTATCGGTTATCAAAAAATTAATAGGATCTGAAGTGAACTTATACGATCTAAACTTATAGGATCAGAACTTAACTTATAACATCTGAATTTAACTGAACTGAACTTATAGGATCTGAAACTGAACTTATAGGATCTGAAACTGAACTTATAGAATCTGAACTTAAATAAACTTATAGGATCTGAACTTAACTGAACTAAACTTATAAGATCTGAAATGAACTTAAATTAAGTGAGTTTAAGTCCGAAAGAACAAGACCTCACTCACATTCACATATTGTTGAATGAAAATATCAACGGCCATCATTCAGTCATTCAATTTTATCTTAGGTCTTCTTTATTGCTCTCTCCATTCAACTACACACCACCACTATCCTTTTTATACAATATTAAGAAAATATTTAAATAATAATAAAAGGACAATTACTTTATAGAAAAATGGTTTTATGGTGTATTATGGTGAGATATAACTTATAAGTGCCATTTGGTGTAAATATGGTGTTTTAATTAGGATAAAATAGGGTTTTATTTTATCAAATAAAGAAAGTAGTAGTGTGGAGTTGAATGAACCAAAATAAAATAGTGGTAGTGTGGAGTTGAATGGAGGGAGTATAATTGTTGTTTTAACTTCAACGTTTAGGTGACATGGTGATGCCAAACTTTGGCCATTCGCTATTTTTATCACTTTATTCTCTTTGATAATTAATAATTTCACTTTTTACCATTCTTTCATAATAAACTCACTTTTTATTAATCTCAAAATAAATTCACCTTTATATTAATCCTACTTTTATTGATGATGCTTGTTTCTCTTTAATGGAGATAAAGGAAATGAAGAAGATCATTTTCATTTACCAATAAGTTTTCCTTGTAATCGGCATATACATCACAAGCGTGTGACGGGTTAAGTATCATCTATATAGTATGTAGATAAAACGACAATTAAAATGCCTAGAAAGTTACAAATAAATTATCTTATCCACTCATGTGAGTTTTATTTAACCTGTCATAAATTTGTGACAGATATCGAACGTCACAAACGAGAATTTGGGTTCACTCAAATGGTAGGTAGCCTAGCATTGGGGTTGCTCTAATGATCTTACCTTAATCTTATTAAATTATGTTTATATCCAAGGTTGAGATGAAGATGTAGTTTCTTATTGTTCTTTCAATTAGTCTTGCTTGTGACGGGTCGAATCTTGTGATGGGTAATTTGTGAGAAGAAATGGGTAGAGGGGACAAAAGAGGGACAAGGAGGGACCCCTCATGTGCTTCTCCACTCACCCTAAATGGGTTTTTTGTGAGAGAAAACGGTATCCGTCTCTTGTCACAAGTAAGAATTTGTATTGTTCTTTTGTCAAGACAAAATTTGGTATGGTGTATCGTGGACTTTTGTTTTCTGAGTTATATCTTCATGGCGTACTCTAAATATTATACTCTTATTTTATTATCAGTTGTCAGTTGTCAGTTGTCAGATTTGTCACCTCATTCCACTTTCATTTACCTCTCTCTTCCCAACAAACTTTTTTCTTTTCTCAGCCTCATTCTCTTTCAATATTTAATAATTTCTCTATTTCGTTGATTCCTTCCGTCTTAAAAGTGACACTTTATTTAAGAAAATAGTAAAAAAACTCGGTTCTTAAAGTAAGTGGTTCATTTAAATTTTGATAAGGGTTACTCTCACCGTTCTAATAAATTGTTTACTATGCTTTATGCCCAAAGATCAAGTTAGAGAGTAAGGAGAATTGATTTTAATATTGCTAAAAGATAAAGTAGAGACTAAAACATGTTAAAAAAAGAAAGTGTAAATTAATGATTGAAACAATCTAAAAAGCAAAGTGTAAATTATTAACCAGGACGAAGAGAGTATATTAAAAAAGAAAAGAGGAAGAAATCAAAAAAATTGTTGATAAAGAAAAGTAAAAGGTATTATTGAAAAGGAGAGAGCACACTCTTTGAATAACTCTTCATGAGACATGAAATGATAACAAAGCTTTAATGGATTATTGTGTAGATTCTTTAAGTTCCTGGATATTTTAATGGATAATTGAGCGGTTTATAGGCTTATAGTTAACCCAAATTCTAATTTATGACGGTCGATATCTGTTACAAGCTTGTGACAAGTCAAGTAAAACCGTATGATTAAATAAGATAAATCTATCTATCTATCTATATATATATTGATCTTCTAATATAACAACTGACATGGCAGCATAATATCACACTACAGATGACATGTCATTGATTTAGAGATTTTCCTTAAATAAAAACTAATTTAGGCTAATAAAGTGATTGATTATGAATATCAATCACAAAAATCTTTCCTTTTGAAATACATAGCTGATATAAGTAATTATGAATATCAATCACAAAAGATTTCAAAATAATTATTGAAAATACAATCTGAGGCAAATACTCCATTAAACTGATACAAATAATACGTAATTATTTTTTTTTTGATAAATTTTTAATGTGTATACAAAGGTAGAAGGCTGGACTTTCTACAATTATAAATAATGATTTAGT
>JAOWBH010000027.1:495655-513084 GCA_028566215.1 Silene coronaria
CATACATATTAGTCATTTACCATGCTTCACATACAAACATAAAAAGAGATATAACGTGTATTGTGTGCATATTGTATAAAACGCCTGAAATATTAAGTGGATTGAAATACAGATGGATTGTCATTTTTTTTTTTTTTTACCAATTACATCTCTCAAAACTACGACTATTTAAATGGAAAAAAATGTATCATTCAAGTGCCAATTACTTTAGCTAATAAAATAACATGTTGAAGCAATAATGATCGTTAATCAAATTATGTTAGAATTAAAATCGTCCTACCATTGACTTTACACAATGAAGACTAAAATGTACTCACATATTATATAATTTAGTCAATTATTTTAGAATCCGTACAACGTACGAGCAACATCCTAACATATAATATTATAATTTAAAGGGGCAAAAAAGTAAAATAAAATAAAACATAACTTATTTCTCAAATGCAGAAAGCTTATTTCTCAAATGCTATTCTATATAGTTTTTCATTTCAGGTACATACCAAACAAATAAGGAGTTGAAATTCCATATAAGTTACTTTGAACAAATAAGGTATCTTACTTGAATTAGCCAAATTATATAGAAAATCCATTTCTTTAATTTCCTGATTTTACTCTGTCAACGCAGTTAATATGGAGTAACATTCTCAAAAGTTTGACTGAAGTGCGTTTCTTGTGCTACAATTTAGGGTTCTTCGTCTTCAATTTGGGATCATTTAGCTTAAATTCCTACTAACATTTCTCCCATTTCCACACCTTAAACCCTAATTCATCGCACAACACCATAAAAAACCTATCATCACCCATGTCTCACCGCGTTCTCCGACAACGCTTCGCCACCGCAGCAACCACCGCAATCACCAGAACCACCGCAGTCACACCATTAGCACTTCACAGAGCAAGGCAAAATCTCATGCGAGACCATTACCCAGATAAAGCCTTAGAAATCTACTCCTCTGTAACCAACCACTTCATAACTCCATTTTCCTCTCGCTATTCTCAACAGCGAGTTGTTGAACGCCTCGCCAAGGCGAATCGTTTTGATGACATTGAAACCCTAATTGAATCTCTTAAAAACGACAGCAAATTCATTCAAGAACCTTTTTTCTGTAACGTGATTCGATGTTATGGTAAAGCTGGTTTGTTTGATCGTGCCATGAAGTTGTATGATGAAATGGAGCATTTCGGTATGCCTCGATCTTGTTTTTCTTTCAATGCTTTGCTTGCTGCAGGGAATGATTCAGGGGTTTTCGATCGTGTTCATGAGGTGTTTAATGAAATGCCTCGGAGATATGGGTTTGCTCCGGATGAGATTTCTTATGCGATTTTGATTAATTCGTATTGTGGGAAGGGGGAGCCTGAAATGGGGTTGAAAATTATTGAAGAGGTAATGGAGGGAAAGAGGGTAGAGGTTACGCCGTCGATGTTTACGACTGTGATGGATGCGTTTTATAAGATAGGGAAAGTTGACGAGGCCGAAAGTGTTTGGGATGAAATGCTGGAGAAAGGGTGTATGCCTGATGTCGCGACGTGGAATGTTAAGATTGTTCATGCTCTTACTGGTGAGCCTGAAAGGATTGAGAAATTGATTGTGGAAATGGAAAGATCCGGGTTGAGGCCGGATAAGATTACTTACAATTACATGTTGACTTGTTATTGTATGAATGATAGGTTAGATGAGGCTTTGACGGTTTTTGAGTACTTAGAGAAAGGTAGGTTTTGGCCGTTATTGATTACTTTTACTACATTGATATCGTATTTGTGTAAGAAAGAGGAGTATACGAAAGCGTATGATGTGTTTAAGAAGAGTGTATTTCATAATAAGGTTGTTGATTTTGAGACTTTGAAGGGTTTGGCGGAAGGTTTAATGAAGAAGAACATGAAGAGTGATGCAGAGGGTTTAATTTGCACTGCGAAGCAGCTGCTTCCACCTAGTGTGAATGCTTGGAAGAAGGTCGAGGTTGAACTCGGTTTGGTTAAAGGGGAGGGTTCAGCCGATTGCAATGTTCCTGCAGTGTAAGAGGTTGCAAGGTAATGCTCCTTGTGAGAAGCTGGAGACTAGAAATCAGTTTAGTGGATGCGAATGTGAATGTCGGATGTTTTTTTTTCTTACTAAATTTATAGATTCCACGCAACGATTTGTTGCATCTTTGCGTATGGCACCCTGTTCTTTAGAGAACATCTGGTGCTTTGGGTTATCTTCAGTTCAAGTTTGTATTTTTCTGAATTTCAGGAGAAAAATAAGTGATAATAAATGTCCCTGTTCTTTGCGTAGTAACTTTCTTCGACATTGTTTCCGTTTAGTTTTGCTGCTTTTGAATTCTGATGTTGTTCAGTTCTAAGTTATCTGTTTAACAAATTCGTCTTCCAGCATGTAATTTAATCTCTGTTTGCTTGCATAGAATTTAGCTGCTACCACGCCTACTATTCGATAACTGCTGTATTGAGCCCTGATGCGGAAATAGGAGCTATGTTACCTGGACTCAGGCACCGTTGTTGGACATGGATATATATATCTCGCAAGTGTTAGAATCGGATTCTTTCCTTTATGACAAAGGTAGGTCTAGGAATGATCTATATTGATCTCCACAGCTGGTGCGACTTTGGCCCGACTTCCAGCCCCTGGCCAAGTCTAAAGTTGCACTATCTCACGCCATGATGCTCTATTGTTTTGTTATAGGCTCCACTGTGGAGCCTGTGGTTAAGTAGATGAGTTGAACATTGTGGAAATAAAGCTTTTATGCATTTACCTATCACGATTCTGAGACGATCTGGGGGTAACCCATACTGTGACGTGAACCCTATCCTTTTTGTAACTCAAGCTGAGGTTAATGGTCAATAGGGTGAATTTGGAAGTCGTAACAATTTTTATACGATAGTCTAATACGAAGTATATCTCATCTAATTCAAGGAGTCTTTAGTACGGCCTCAGAGAATGCCCTTGAGTTTGCGTATTGAAGACGAGAAACCCTACATTGTAGCACAGGAAATGCATTTGATTATATTTATAGGATGTACAATTATCTGGAAAAGAACTTTCACAAATGGAGTGAGGCAGGAAGTACTTAATTAGCTTGGATCAATTTTGTTTTGTCCAAAACAATTTATATTATCAAAAGGGAGGGGGGCTTCTCTTATGTTTAATTTTAATTTTTATATCATGCCATGGATATTACAAAAACTATTTATACGAGATTAAATTCCGTGTGAATAAAATAATACTCGGTACTAATCATAAACGATAATATACTTTTTAGCTTGTTGGGATTTGTTTTTTTTTTTTCTTTTTTTTTCTTTTCACAAATGAGGGTGAATTTGGTTCACCCAAATTCCTAGTAAGAATTCCTGCCCATGGAACACCTACAATCAAGGTTAACCTTTCACATGTTGAATTTCTCATCTCATACTTCACATTTCACATTTTTTTTTTCCTCCCCAAATTTATCCATTTTTAATAAACATAGTTTACCTTTGATCCTTGGTTTAGTTAAACCAAAAACTCATGTAACTCTTTTTGAATTCATGCCTTAAAATTTGGTAATCATTTATATCATAAGGCCATTTCTAACGGGTTCTCGAAAAATAAAAAAACGACTTCTTCTAACGAATTTGCTCAAACTCTCGTAATTGTACAAGAACAAGACTATTGAATCCATCATTTTTTTGATACTTGTGTATTCCCTACAAAATTTGATATCTCGAAATGAGGAAACTGTGTCCGAATTTGGACAGAGAGGATTCCCTTGAGACGATCCTAGAGGTACCAATTCCAGAGGAGATGTTCAATAGCATGGGCAACAATGTCGCGTTACGTTGCCAGAACATGCAATCTTGGATGAAGGCTCAGACGTCGGATAAATGGTCGTCACCAGTTATCTTGGGGAGGATTAATGAGCTTCGGTTTCTTCTTTATCATGTTGGGTCTCCTCTTATTCCTCTCCAGGTCCATATCGACAAAATCAGTCAACCCGTTAAGGATAGCACCATTGTAAGCTACTTTTTCCGCTCATGACTTTATAAGCTAAGTTTGTTGACATTTGCTTGATATTATGAAATACTCGTAAAAGTTTTGTACGGGGCCATCTCATTTACCCCTGTATCGTAATGTCATCTAATACCATTTTAAGGTGAATTAGACTATTAAAAATGGTAATTAACATCAATTTACGATGAAATGATTTTTAACAAAGGAAATATTACTACTCAGTATATGAATAAAAATCTTTATATGATTCACGTTATAATCGTATTAGATTATTAGATACATCCGTGTTATCATGATATTATCCTATGAATGCGACGTTGATAAAAATGTGGGGAATCGGAATGCAGCAAGCGTCAACAGCAAAGTACATAGTACAACAGTACATAGCAGCGACAGGAGGACCGGCAGCAATAAGCTCAATACAGAGCATGTGTGTAATAGGACAGGCTAAGATTGGTGCGACACCGTTTCATCTTGGAGATCAAGCTGTCAAAGGTAATGCAACTGACGAGTCCGGTGGCTTTGTTTTGTGGCAAAAGAACCCTGACTTGTGGTGCTTGGAGTTCGTGGTGTCCGGCTGCAAGGTCTTCTCTGGCAGCAATGGCAAGCTTTCATGGCGCCAGTCGTCCAATCAGCCTTCCATCACTGCTGGCCCCCCGAGACCCTTGAGACGCTTTCTACAGGTCTGTAATTATTTCATCTGTTTCAATAGATTCTTTACACTTTCCAAAAAAAATCGGGAAGAAATTAAAATACAAATAAAAAGGGTCATTTTCGGGTGAATGGTTACAATTCGAGTCATTATCAGGTCATTTCTTGTTGATTCTAGTAGGGTGGGACAATTCGAGTCAGATCAGTTTTACTAGGCCTAAGAAACGACATGTTAAACCTGTATGAGCATAATTTATGTCGAACATTGATCAGGGATTGGATCCGAAAGCAACAGCAAACTTATTCATAGATGCAGTATGTATCGGAGAGAAGGTGATAAACAATGAGGACTGCTTCATCCTTAAGCTGGAAACAAGCCAAGCCACACTAGATTCACAAAGTGGGCCGAAATATGAGATTATCCACCACACACTATGGGGTTATTTCAGCCAAAGATCAGGACTCTTGCTGCAATTCGAGGACTCTAGGATGCTTAGAATGAAAAACGATGTTGATAATGATGACGGAGGTGGAGTGTTTTGGGAGACGAGTGCAGAGTCAGTGATAGAAGATTATAGGTACGTCGATGGGATTAATATAGCCCACTCTGGTAAAACTTCTGTTAGGGTGTTTAGGTATGGAGAACAGTCTGCTAATCACCAAAGAGAGATTCAGGAGACATGGATGATTGATGAAGTTGGTTTTAACATTTGGGGTTTAGATTCCGAGTTTTTTATGCCTCCGAAAGGTGATTTAGAGAGTTAAGATTTCATTTTAAACCATTCTTCTTTCCTATTTTTGTTTTTAGACTTTAGAGATTTGTATTAATCGAGGTTTCAGTAGAAGAGATCATGTATGTAATATGTCAACTTTAAAGACAGAAATTGATTATAATCTGTTCTGTCTAATTCACATCCGCTTTTACGCTTACAGAATGTGAAATGTACGGACAGATACCGAGTACTTGAGTAATCACACCGAGTACTTGAATAATCATTGTCTTTCAATGCCGTAATTAGCAAATGTATAGAAGAAGAGCATCTATGGTAACAATTCGATGTATACTGTAAGGTCCGTTTGGAATAGTGTTATTTGAAGCAATTATCAGAAAGAATTTTAGTTAGGGCTATCTCGACACAAACTTCATTGAAGCAGGAGTCCGCATCAAGTGGCCTTCAGACTGTGCAAGGATCATCAATAACTGATCTAAAGGTC
Organism: Silene coronaria; assembly: GCA_028566215.1. Taxonomy (NCBI): domain Eukaryota; kingdom Viridiplantae; phylum Streptophyta; class Magnoliopsida; order Caryophyllales; family Caryophyllaceae; genus Silene; species Silene coronaria. The sequence continues at coordinate 501,504 of JAOWBH010000027.1, forward strand.
GCTGCAGTTGACGCAGAGGAATTGAACTTGCTTGTAATGTGAGCTGGCAATTGCAGCTTCTATGTATTCTATGCAGTGTACCGTATGATGTATGCTCCTTCATGTCATACTAATAACCGTCTTGTAACAAAATTCGAGTTAGTTGTTATGATTCAGACTTCAGAAAGTAGCAGTTGCTAATCTAGATGTAAATAACCAAGTTATCATTCTTTGTATCTCAATATTTTCCGGAAATTCTTACTGATCTTTCAATTCTGGAAAATAAATCTCGTACTACTCCCGACTGCTGCCAGGCTGCCACAGTAAAAGACAACTCCATACCAGCATTAGCATGGTCCAAGAAGGCCTGTTACGTTGCGTAAATGGGCAAACAAAGTAGTGCATGCAGTAGTTGTATTAGCCAAAGTATCATCCTAAAGCTTGCACTAGTACAAATGTACAATTAGTTAGTCTTTGGCCTTCTAGGCTGTCATTCCTTTGTTTTCTTCTGATTCACTTTAGGCACTTGAATAGAAGTAGTGTGGGTGTTAACGGCGATACCAGACATTAAACTCGGTATGCAAATTCAAGAGCGGGAAATCGACCATAGCATCGTTTAATTTGAGCTCGTTTTGAGACAACATTTTACGTTTTAAGGCATTTATCCGTTTGAAAGTAATGTCATATGTATCGAGATCACATTTACTCCCAAACGATTTTCATCAAGTCGAAAGGCTAATCGACCACTACAACAATCCATCCCCCACCCCCATTTGTCTTATTGTGAGAGGGCTTGTGACGGATAGTGTTAAGCAAGATGCTTTGTTTAATGAGAATCACAATATTTATTTATAAGATTTTCCTTTGGAAATCTACTTCATGTCATCACATGATTACATTAAAGAGAGATTCGCAGAAAGGCCTCTTGAAAATTATCGATACCAAAGAGGTCTTAGTCTAGTAGTTTTTTTTTTGTTTGACGATAGGGAAAAAGGGTATCTTAGTCTAGTAGTTAAGACTGTATCCTAATAATAGGCCACGGATTCGAATCTTCCTCATTTTCGATACCGTATATGGCTGAGTTGCAATAGAAAATGGAACTCAACAAAATAACTTAATTAACATTGTATGATCTTAGTTCTAAAATGACTTACAAAATGTGTTCAAAATTTTCTATAAATAATGTTATACAACTAACAAAACTTAGCTAAACAAAGGTAATTAATTAGCTAAAAACAATCAAACTATACCAAAAATAGAATTGTTTTAACAACAAATATTGCTAAAATTGAGATGGATCAATGAAATGAAGATAGGAATTAATGAAGAAAAATCAAGGAAAAAAGAAGTTAGAAATGAATGAACAATTAGAAAGCATTAATCCTAATTTGTAGGAATAGACCACCTTTCTATCATTGCATCAATTTTCTAATGCAATTTTTGCTCCTCTTTCATTTGAAATTCCTTTCAAACTTTCTTCTTTCAGGTCTATACCCTTCTCTCTTTTCGTTCTATTACTTATAAATTGCTGTTATATTTTCATGTGTCATGTTTAAAAATGAACTATAAGTTTGTTGATCTAATGATTTTTTTTATTGTTTTGTTACGATCCTATAATAAGTTTTAACGTGAAACCAAAGTCATTTTAAGGCGATATTATTTAAAACTTGGCTGTATGTTGATAAATGTTGATTGTTTTTCGTGTTTGTGACGTACATTTTACAATGTGGTTGGATTTTACAGGGTCGCTAAGCTAGAAAGGCGAACAATAAAAAGGGGAAGCCGAAAGGGAAATCCAAAAGTGTTTCATGTGGAAGTCGGCTTAAATTGCGAAAAATAGTAAATATTAAAACCGGGAGGTTGTAACTTGTAAGTTGTAACAATGTCGGACGGTTCATCTAGCGCCCCGGAACAATCACCACCATCCGATTCAAGTACAACACCGTCACCGCCGTCCGATTCAACTCCATTGTCACCACCGCCGTCTGATTCATCACCTTCAACGGTACTAGCATCACCGCCACCACCGGAAGCCGTTGCGACGGAGCAACCACCGCCGACGGTGGAAGCTCAGCCCTCTCCGCCACCGCCGCCACCTGGCAGTGGTGGTGGTGGCGGCGGCGGTGGAAATGCAGGGCAGTCACCGCCAGTGCCGGCAGCACAAGTGGTGGGATCAACACCTCCCGGGAGTGGGCCGCGTGAAGTACCCCGATTGGCGCCTCCGCGTTCGTCCGATAATCAAACAGCTTCGACGAATGGGAACGAATTTTCACCACCGGATTCTACGTCGAATAATAGGCACGGTAATAGTAATAACAGTGCGCTAGTAGTCGGACTGGTGGCGTTAGGGGGGATATTGTTGTTGTTGGTAATTGTTTGTGTGTTGTGTGGGAAGAAGAAAAAGAAGCAGCCTAGTCATGGCCCTCCTTATGGTTGGGAGGGTGCTCCTAAGCCTCATCCTCAAGGTAGTTTCACTAACCTTATTATTATGTTTTTGTTTTTTCCAAAAAATAATAAATGGACGATGAGTAATGTTAAGTAGGGCATGTCATCTTCCTAAAATAAACGAGGCTTCCGAGTCGACCAAGCGTAAATGTGGCTCAAACATGTAAAGAAGTGTTGAAAGTGAGTGTATCATTACTCTCGTATCAATGAATCAGAAAATAATTATCAACTAACTTTATAAATCAAGGAACTACTTTTTTAATGTCAATTGGTTTTAGAATGAAACCTATATGAACTTGTGATGTGAACTTCCTCGTCTCTCGATTGGTGTAGATCAATCAAGTCAATAAGTACGAAAATACATGTGTAACAATGAGAGTTGTGAGGGGGGATTTCCACGTTTTTGGGATGAATAGAGGTCTTGATGGTTGGGAACCTTCTTTCGGGATGTTTTTCGATAAAGGCCTCTGACAATATGTGTGAGGTGTACGGCGAGTGGGTGGGAATTTTTGAGAGGCTCGAGTTGCTCGGAATGGGAGAGGGTTTATCATTAATTGGTGGTAATTTAGGGGCACGTTAGGGGTAACAATCAGTTAAAATTGGTCCGAAAAAAATAAACGTAAAGAATAAGTCGGATATTTGGTCTTCACTTGTATAGTTGTATTCATATATTCGTTGTAATAATCGTGAACATGTAAGCAGGCAACCAACAATATTGGCAATCATCACCGCAAGACCACGCAGTTAAAATACCTCCAGCTTCCGGTGGTTGGGGACAACACAGCAGCGGGGGCGTTGCTGAAAGCGGTGGGCACAGCGGAGGAGGAAACATAAACACATCATTAGCACCATCACCAAGCCTAACACTAGGATACAACAAGAGCAGCTTCAGTTACGAAGAATTAGCGGCAGCAACAAACAATTTCGATAAGTCGAGAATGTTGGGACAAGGTGGATTTGGGTATGTTCATAAGGGTACCTTGCCTAATGGTAAGGAGATTGCGGTGAAAAGTCTTAAATCGGGAAGTGGACAGGGGGAGAGGGAGTTTCAATCTGAAGTCGAGATAATTAGTCGTGTTCATCATCGACATCTTGTGTCTTTGGTCGGCTATTGTATTGCTGGTGGTCAAAGGATGTTGGTCTATGAGTTTGTGCCTAATGATACCTTGGAGTTCCATTTGCATAGTGAGTTTCTTTCTTCTTGTTACGAGCTTATGGGTAAAACACTAAAACCGTCATCTTACGATAAATCAGTAATATGTCATGAGTTTTGTTGAATATTTATTGCAGAGAAGGATCCGCCCTTGGATTTCTCAACTAGGCTTCGTATTGCACTTGGTTCGGCTAAAGGGCTTAGTTACCTCCACGAAGATTGTATGTTCTTTTTTATTATTTGTGAATTTATTTTAAGTTTCTTTTATTTCAAAAATTATGTGATTTTTATGAAACGTTTACTAGGTCATCCAAGAATCATCCACCGTGACATAAAGGCTTCTAACATTTTGCTCGATGAAAACTTCGAGGCCATGGTATGTATTCCATGTACTACAAGAAACGATGTCTAATTTGAAGCTTTCAAGTCTTTTAGAACTCCTCTGTAATAGACTAAACTCTGTTTAATGTCTCAGGTTGCTGATTTTGGACTAGCTAAGCTTACAACTGATACAAATACTCACGTCTCAACTCGTGTCATGGGAACGTTTGGGTAATTCATCCTATTTCAGCTTCAACTGCCATTCTTAAATCTTAAATCTAATATTCTGAAAAATACGGGGTGAGACGTACGCATTACTCCTCAAAAAAAACTGATATTCGACTATCATAGACCTATATACAGGTCTATGATAGTCGACAATTTGCGTAGATTGTCGATTATCTATATGTAATGTATATGCTTCAATTCTAATGAATGACGTGGTCTATAATGTAGGTATTTGGCTCCGGAGTATGCTTCAAGTGGCAAACTAACAGAAAAGTCCGACGTGTTCTCATACGGTGTCATGCTTCTAGAACTTATAACCGGACGTCGACCCGTCGACCCTAACATGAAGTACATGGAAGATAGCTTGGTCGATTGGGTATATATCTTTATCTGTCCATAAATTACTAGGTACTTATATACAAGTGTTAATGCTAACTATGCCTATGTTTTTATTATCAGTCAAGGCCACTCCTTGCAAAAGCATTAGAGACCGGAAATTATGACGAGTTAGCGGATCCACGCTTGGAACGGATTTATAATCCTCCGGAAATGCAAAGAATGGTGGCTTGTGCCGCTGCCTCTATCCGACATTCGGCTAAAAAACGCCCGAGAATGAGCCAGGTTTATATACTTGCTACAAAATTAACTACCATTTCTTTATCGGGTTTATACGTGTATAAAATCTCATTATTTCGTATTAGGTTTTTGACCGATATATTTAAATTTGATGTTATCTAACATCTTACTTGCTGGTTTTTCCAGCTACGCTACTAACATGTTAGTACATGATTTATAACCAAGTGACATAATATTCAATATTTTCCTTAGATTGTTCGGGCTCTAGAAGGAGACGTGTCATTAGACGACCTAAATGAAGGCACGAGAGGAGGCCAAAGCACGGCGTTTAGTTCATCAGAGGGAGGGTCGGACTACGATACTCGTCAATACAATGCGGACCTAAAGAAGTTTAGGCAAATGGCTTTCGAAACTCAAGATTTTGCTAGTAGTGAACATGGAGCAGGAAACACTAACGACTTTGGATTGAACCAATCTTCTAGCTCTGATAATTCGAGGGAAATTAATGACAAGTTACACCGACCATTTTAATAATACATTAAATTAAATTAGGCTTACTAATTATTCATTTTAATTGGGATGTTTAATTGATGAGAGCTAGTTGTCTAATTGTTTGAAATTGGCTTAATTCTTGTTTTGACAACTTTTGTTGCAATGGGTTGTAAGAGAAAAAAAAAAAAAAAAAAAAGTCATGCTCATCGATTGTAATTTTATTATTTCTTACCTAGTGTTGAAGACGGGTTACACTCACACACACGGAGAAAAAAAAAGACAAAAAAAAAAAAAAAAAAAACAAAGTGTTGAGGTTTTGGAGTTGGAAAAATGATGACATAAATTTATAAAAACATTTCCTCTTTATTTTAATGCATTTTAACTTTTGTATATAGTATTATTATACTCCTTAATATGTTATTGATTTCCCTTTCTCTTGCTCTCTCTCTCTTCCTTTTTTTTTCTTTTACGTTTTTTTATTTATGAGTGTTTTACTCGTTTGTTGATTACTTTTATTTTAGGGATGTTCTATTTGTATATTGATCACTCGCTTGTATTTTTGTGCGTCACTCATTCAAAATAGATACAATTGACAACGTCTTCTTTCTTGGAAATAATACTAGTGAAATTTAAATCCAAATTATGAGTACCGACCTTGTGAATTTATCGTTTGAATCAGCCGACTTATTATAAAGTAAGTAAAACACTTATTATAAGTATCGGCCTTGTGAATTTATCGTATGCATTCCCTCATGTTTAGTAGAATTGATACATTCACCGGAATGAAGAAGTATATCTCTTAACATGTAAAGAATTTAATGAAGAAGATGAATTATTTTACTTTATCTCTCAATATATTTGGATCTTATAAATATATTATAATAAAGCTAAAGTCATGTAACATGTACTCCAATGCTAAAAAAAAATATGAAGTAGCTGGAAAATTCAAGCTATCACTCAAGTTAAAAAAAACGTTCATGACCTTAGTCAAGCTCATTGGCTTGTGTAACAAAAAGTCGTTCCAAAATATGAGATCTACATCTTGTAAAAAAAATGTTCATTATCTTTAATTTTGATAAGAGAAAAATGATAATAAGACCAACAAAAAATTAGTTAAGAGCATCTCCAACAACAAAATCTTATTGTTGTTTTTTGTGGGTCATCAACCATCTTATCAATAGATGATATTTTGCTCAATAACTTCTCATTGAAGGAAGTTAATCCGTGCCTTTCTCATTCATATGTCAGCCACATATATACAAGTTACAATGCTAGGGTTTCACTACAAAGTAGGAAACAGTTTCTATAAACTAGGAAACAATAATAATATACAATGATTACATAATAACAGAAAGATTATTTACATAATCTATCACATCCCCGCAGTCGAAGCGGGCGGTTCACGGATGCTGAGACTGGCCCGAAAATCATCAAATAGAACTTGTGGAAGCCCTTTAGTAAAAATATCGGCAAGCTAATAACGAGAGGGCACATGGAGAACACGAACCTGGCCTCGAGCAACCTTCTCACGCACAAAATGGATATCCATCTTTATATGTTTAGTGCGTTGATGTTGAACTGGATTCCCGGAGAGATATATAGCACTGACATTATCACAATAAACAATAGTAGCAGTAGAAACAGGCCAGTGCAACTCAAGAAGAAGATTACGAATCCAGCATGATTCAGAAACAACATTAGCAACTCCTCTATATTCAGCTTCATCACTAGATCGAGACATAGTAGGTTGCCGCTTGGAGGACCAAGAAATTAAGTTATCACCAAGAAAAACACAATACCCGGATGTGGAGAGGCGAGTGTCAGGACATCCACCCCAATCGGCATTGGTGTAGTAGATGAGACGAGACGTCTTGGAAGGAGATAAATGAAGACCATGGGTCAACGTCCCCTGAATATAGCGTAAGACGCGCTTCAGGGCCGACATATGACCTTCCGTTGGAGCGTGCATGTAAAGACATATCTGCTGAACTGCATACGAAATATCTGGCCGAGTAAAAGTAACGTATTGCAGGGCACCCGCTAAGCTGCGATAAAGAGAGGGATCAGTACATGGGGCACCAGCCAAGGCACCAAGTTTAGACTTGGTGTCAACGGGAGTTGCGGACGATTTGCAACCGCTCATACCAGCGCGCTCAAGAATTTCACCTGCATATTTCTGTTGAGACAAAAATAATCCGTCGGAATAACGGGTAACGGCAATACCCAAAAAATAACTCAGGGGATCAAGGTCTTTCATAGCAAATTCAGATGATAAACTCGACATAACCAACTTACGTAAAGAATCAGAATATGCCGTAAGAATGATATCATCCACATACAAGAGGATATATGCCATGTCATTATTTTTACGATAAATAAATAAGGAGTTGTCACACTTGCTGTGAATGAAACCAAGAGTAGCAACATAGTCTGCAAACCTTTGATACCAAGCCCGCGGTGCTTGTTTCAAACCGTATAATGACCACTTCAACAAGCACACATGGTCAGGTTGTGACAAATCCCGAAACCCCATAGGTTGATGCATATAAACCATCTCATTTAGAGCCCCGTGCAAAAAAGCATTCTTGACATCCAATTGATGAATTGGCCATGCCTTAGATAAAGAAAGTGTAAGTAATGTTCGAATCGTTGCCGGCTTGACGACCGGGCTGAACGTCTCGCCACAGTCTACTCCTACTTGTTGCAACCTGCCATCACCAACAAGTCGGGCTTTATGCCGCTCAAAAGAACCATCAACATTAGTTTTATGTCTAAACACCCACATTGACCTAATAGCATTGACTCCTTTAGGACGAGGCACCAGAACCCAAGTCCCATTTTTAATCAGAGCGTTATACTCATCGGTCATAGCAGCTTTCCAGTTCGGGTCTGATAAAGCGGCCTTCGGATTACTAGGTAAGGGTGAAGGGACAACGGTATGTGCTAAGTTAAAATTACGCTTGGGAACGTAGATACCATGCACAGCGCGTGTGGTAACGGTCCGGGCAGGAGGTGGAGGAGGTAGGGGTGGTGGTGGGATGCTGACAGGAGAGACACGAAGGGATTGGTTGGGTGACGCAGCAGTTGTGGGGGATATGGGGGTTGTATAAGGAGCGCAAATAGAGTGACTACCAGTAGGGGAGGTTGGGAAAGGTTGGGTTTCCTGTGAAGGAACCAGGGGGTCGTAAAAGGATCACTGAGCCACGCATAGGATGAGACGTCGGGTTTGTGAATTTTGGCAAAGGGAAACTGAGACTCATCAAAGACAACATGGCGGGATATGATTATTTTACGACTTTGAATATCAAAGCATTTGTAACCACGATGATTCGAGGGGTACCCAAAGAAGACACATGGAAGTGACCGTGGGGCAAGCTTATGAACTGTGGTTAATGGCGTGAGTGGATAACAAAGGCATCCAAAAACGCGGAGATGTGCGTATGATGGTGTTCGATTATAGAATAATTGTGTCGGGGTGGCATTTTGGAGGGTCTTGCTGGGGCGTATATTGAGTAAATAAGTAGTCATTTGAAGTGCATGGTGCCAAAAAGAGGAGGGCATAGAAGCATGGGCAAGTAATGTCCGAATGATATTATTAATGGACCGAATTGTTCTTTCGGCCTTCCCGTTTTGGGGTGACGTATGTGGGCACGAAAATCGAAAAAACATTCCATTTGTTTGACAGAAATTGCGAAATGGATTATTGTCAAATTCACCCCATTATCACATTGAAATCATTTTATTTTTCGATGGAACTGAGTTTTGACAAAATTACTAAACGAAATAAAAATGTTAAAAACGTGATTTTTGTGACCAATGAGAAATGTCCACAGAAAATTAGTAAAATCATCCAATAAAACGAGATAATATTTATGTTCGGACGAACTTAACACAGGCGACTGCCAGAGATCACTATGCAATATATCAAAAGGCGAAAAAGTGCAAGACAAAGAAGCAGTAAACGAAAGTTTTGTATGCTTGCCAAGGACACAGGACTCACATAACGAAGAGTTCAAACGCGGAAAAGAAATTAATTTATTATTCTTAAGAGAGCTAAGAACAGTTGCTCCCGGATGACCGAGTCTACTATGCCATAACTCCGATGTTACAGCGACAAAAGCGGAGGGAGGGGCAGCTAGTTGTGGAGAAGAGGTGGTAAGAGGGTATAATTCCTCGGTGCTATGACATCTCAGAAGTGTCTTCCCCGTCTAAATATCCTTCACAGAAAACCCAAAGGGATCAAATTCAATGGTGACGTTATTGTCAGTTGTAAAACGACGAGCAGAAACCAAATTTTTGACAAGGTTAGGGGCATGTAACACATTGTTAAGGCGTAGTGGAAGATGGGGTGGGGGTAGGGACGCATGACCGAAACCACGAATTGGAATAGCATTACCATTACCAACAAGAATATGACGATTACCACTCGAATTAAAATAGAACGAGAGGTTACCTGGATAAGCTGTCATATGGGATGTGGCTCCAGTATCCATGTACCAGCGGTCATCCGGTAGATTAAGAGACATCGTATGCATAGCCGCATTGATGTCAGTAGGCGCATAGGTTGCGAGAGGCGCGGCCTGAGTGTTGTAAGCCTGGGCACGAGGGGCGTACTGCATAGGCATGCGAACAGAAGGTCGAATCCATGGCGTTGTGGGATACGGACAGGGAGGGGACACCCATGACGGAGGAGCATCCCACGCCATCTAAGGTGGGTACTGGGCCCATGTGAATGGAGTAGTAGAAGCAGAAGTAGCGGGTTTACCTTGAGATGCTGTTGCTGCTGTGCATGCATCCGATGGAGAGTCAGAGGATGCTTGAGACGAAAACAATCCATGTCCTATGTTCTTTCCTCCGCCTTTTCCTCTATTTCTGTTGCTGGGACGACCACCATTATTATGCTTGGTCGCCTGATTGCTGTTGGACGCACCACGAGATCCACCTCCTTGGTCTGTGGACAGAAGAGTTGTCCCTGCAGCCTGAGAATTTTGATTTGCCAGTCGTCCTTTCCGAGTTTCCTCAAGAATCAAGCGAGAGCGGTCTTCATAGAAAGGAGGTAATGGGTCGCTTTGTTGAATGATAAAAGCAACACATTCATAACTTTCATTGAGGCCGCCAATAAGTTGAAGGACAGGGCGCTGATTCGAGACGGGCGCACCGACGTTTGAGAGACGATCTGCAAGAGTCTTGAGTTCCTGACAATAGGCCGAAACATTAGGAAAATCGTCAAGTTGAGTATTGGAAAATTGATTTTCCAAGTAAACGGCACGCGAATTCTTATTATCATGGAAAATGCTTTGTAGTCGTTCCCATGCTTGTTGGGTGGTCGAATCAGTCTGTAGAATAGTGTGTAAAAGATCTTTGGATATCATGTTATATATCCATTGAAGGACAATGGCGTCGTTCTTTGACCATACTTCAGGATCGACCTCGACAGGTTTTGCTGCGACCTTTTCTGGCGATGAGGATGCTTTCTTTTCCGGAGGGATGATGTGATGGAGAACTTGATTGGCACGACAATGGATCTTAAACAGTTCGGCCCAAGACGAGTACTCACCGGTCTCTATCTCGAGAGGAGTAGAGATGAAGTGCTTGATATGATTAGCAGGCAGGACGTTTTTGTCAGCCATGAGAGTACAAATGAACCGATTAAAGAAAAAAAGGAAGCGGAAGCAAAAAGGAAAAAAAGGAAAACAAATTGTGTTTAGAATATTTGTGCTCTTATACCATGAAGGAAGTTAATCGCCTTTCTCATTCATATGTCAGTCACATATATACAAGTTACAAGGCTAGGGTTTCACTACAAAGTAGGAAACAGTTTCTATAAACTAGGAAACAATATAATATACAATGATTACATAATAACAGAAAGATTATTTACATAATCTATCACTCACAACAACAATTAGTTTTAGATGAATTTTCAACCAACACTCACAATTCTCATGTTTAGTTTTAGATGAATTTTCAACCAACATCAACAAAAAGATCACATAAAAAAATAAAAAATAAAAATAAAAATAAAATACTCACCAACACCCACAATTCTCATTGTCAAAGTCATCACTTTTGCATGAGAGTGACAAAAAATCATTTGTTGATAGAAACTTTTTGTTGTTGTATAGTGATGAGTGTAAAAATATCATGTTTAGGCATAGTTGTTTTTGTAAATTTAATGTTGTATGTAGTAATTTCAAATTACTAAGACTTTGGATTATAATTGAGGTTGCTCTGGACATTTTTTTTTTTCTTTTTTAAGAAAGTTATTATCATTACTTTACTTAATTCTAAAGACTCTTTTTAACATCAAATAAAATACTCAGCGCTTGTTTGATTGGGGTATAAGAAAGGGGAAGAGAATTTGTGTAAAGTTGAATAGTTTATGAT
>JAOWBH010000027.1:552504-562998 GCA_028566215.1 Silene coronaria
AATTAAATTTGGACCACACAAACACTTACCAAAAAAGGAAATAGGGAAGTTATTGTGAATAGACGGAAATGGAAATATGGAAGATTATCTTGCATATGAGGGAGTATAGTATACACGGTATGTGAAATCCTCAAAAGTAAAAAAAATACAAATTCAAGTGAATAACTTTGCAGTAAAAAGTAAAAATCTCAAGAGACACTAGCTTACCATTCACCACACGCCCACACCTCACTCAGTCACTCACATCTGAAATCTTCACCCTTGACACACCAATCCAACTCCACTATATATCACATCCCCACTCTCTTTCTTCAAACCCTAAATCCCCCTTTCCTCTCTCTTCCATCTCCAATCTCATCAATGGCGTCTCGTAAACTTCTCCCATCTCTCCTCCGCCATACCCTCCGCCGCGTCCCCCGTCCATCCACCACCGCAACAACCCCCAAACCTACCATTTCAAGCGCCTCACCACGCGGATACCTCCTTAACCGATCAGCCGCATACGCCACTTCCTCCTCCGCTGCTGCTGCGACAACGCCGCCTGTGTCGTTGGCTCCGAAGTCCGCCGATTATGTCGGTGGAAAGATCACAGATGAGTTCACCGGAAAAGGATCCGTTGGAAAAGTGTGCCAGGTGATCGGTGCTGTGGTTGATGTTAGGTTTGATGAGGGATTACCTCCGATTTTGACGGCGTTGGAAGTTTTGGATAATGAGACTAGGTTGGTACTTGAAGTTGCTCAGCATTTGGGTGAGAATATGGTTAGGACTATTGCTATGGATGGTACTGAAGGTTTGGTTCGCGGTCAAGGTGTTTTGAATACCGGATCTCCTATCACTGTATGGTTTTCCTTTTAATTGTCGCTTTTGATTTGTTGACTTTGATGATTTTTGGGGTTTAGATCTGGTTTTTGATTTGTTAGGTACGGAAAGGTCTGATCTTTTGTTTAGTTAAAATTTGTTGATTTTCGGGTTTGAATTTGGTAGAATGTTTGCCCGAATTTCGAATTACTTTTTGTTTGTTGTTGGATCTATTGAGTGGGTCTGTGTTGAAGATTCCGATGTGGTGATGTATTTTTTGGCAATTTGAAGCCGATGTGGTCTGGGGTGAATGCGATGGTTGGTTGTAATAGAAATGCCGGATGAATGTGGTATTGACGATGATAGGGTCTGTTAATTTCTGTGTTAAATAGTTGGTGGATTTATTTGGTATTTTAGATTGTCGGAATTCGAAGGATGGTTGCTTTAGAAATGCCAGATGAATGTGGGATTGAGGAATGATAGTGTGCGTTGAATTTCCGTGTTAAATAGTTGGAGTGTTTATTTTGTATTTTAGATTGTTGGAATTTGAAGGGTGGTTGTTTTAGAAGTGATTGATGTATGTGGTATTGACGCTGGTGAATTTCTGTGTTAAATATTTAGAGGATTTATTTTATATTTTAGATCGTCGAGTTTGAAGGGTGCTTATTTTAGAAATGATCGATGAGTGTTAGATTGACGAACGATAATGTCCGTTGTGTTAAATTCGAGTAGTTGTTTAAAAAGCTGGATGTCGGAGGGTTGTTTCAGAAATGTCAAATGACACTTTTCGTCGAAATTTAATGTTAAAAGTAAAGATTTTAGGATATAGTGTTTGCTTTGCTGAGCATGGATTTTAAACCGAGGAAATTCAAGAATGGATGGTTTAGAAGTGGGAGATGAATGCCAAAATGTGAAATGCGTGTTTCTGTTGAATCATTGTTTTAACTGTTGTTTTGATTTAAGGATATAGTGTTTTTGTGATCATAATACTTTAATTTTGTATTCTGTCACTGAGATTTTTGCTAAATTGTATGAATTTGGACAGATTCCTGTTGGAAGAGCTACCCTTGGTCGTATTATGAATGTCATTGGTGAGCCGATTGATCACAGAGGAGAACTGAGTAAGTTGGCTTTCGGATTATATTCTTCTGATGCCAGTGATTGTTAAACTACTTCAGTGCTTGATTTGACATTTGTGGTGAATTGTCGACAGAAACCGACCACTCTTTACCCATTCATAGGGAGGCACCTTCCTTTGTCGATCAAGCTACTGACCAGCAGATTCTTGTTACTGGAATTAAGGTATGTTGCAACTGGTTTATATTTTTGAGTTATTATGATCAATGTGGATTGATGGATGCTATTGGTTTCTCATCTAATTTGATTGCATTTGTAGGTCGTCGATCTTTTGGCTCCATACCAAAGAGGAGGAAAGATCGGTCTCTTTGGAGGAGCTGGTGTTGGCAAGACTGTGCTTATTATGGAGTTGATCAACAATGTTGCTAAGGCTCATGGTATGCCTAGCTGATGTTTGTTTCTATTTGAATTGCGAATGCTGTCTTTAGTTGGCTTCTGATGCCTTTTGTGACGATCAGGTGGTTTCTCCGTGTTTGCTGGTGTTGGTGAGCGTACACGTGAGGGTAATGACTTATACAGGGAAATGATTGAAAGTGGTGTCATCAAGCTAGGTGACCAACAGGTTTGGTACTTTTACAGAGACTCTTGTGATTTTATTTGTTCAACGGAGAGTATTTTCTGACGCTGGATTTGCTGTTTCTCATCACAGGCTGACAGTAAATGCGCTCTTGTTTACGGACAAATGAATGAGCCCCCAGGTGCTCGTGCCCGTGTTGGTCTTACCGGTTTGACTGTTGCTGAGCACTTCCGTGACGCCGAGGGGCAAGATGTGCTTCTCTTTATTGACAACATTTTCCGTTTCACCCAAGTATGGCTCTTCCCATGTCCTGCTCTCTTAACTCCTTTTAGCATTGGTCGTGTTTGGCTTTTGTAATACGTGCGGAATCACATTACATTTTATGGGTCAACAGTGGTCATGGTCTGGCTTGTTTCAATCAAAGTAATGACAGAAGTTGGGATTTTTCCGCCTCTCTCAGTTACATTGGTCTGCATTTGCTATGTTTATGACCTTTCTTCCTCCAGCATCAGTTGAGATGATTGTCGCATTTGGTGTGGAGTGAGTTAGACAGTTAGTGTTGTAAATGAAATGTCAATTTGTTACAGTTTGATTCCTAGTTTCCTACCCCAATGACAATTTTTTTGCCAGTTAGTCAAAGAAGAAGAGTTCACAGATGTTTAGGCCTTACGGAATTGCACATCTTTTTGTGTACATACTGATGAATATCAGCCTGATCATAATCATAATCATGATCAATTAGTCTCAGCTGAAAATAAAGTTACTTCTTGCCTAATATTATGGTTTCTAGCTCTTTCTGACACGTTTTAGGAAGGAATATAATAGAACCCAACAAAGGCAGGGTGACGGAATAGTTCACAGTTGTCAAGGCCTAAGGGAATTACATATCTTTTTCTGGACATTGTGAATATCAGCGTGATGTAACCCTCATCAATTCTTCAAAGCTGAAGATCAATAGTTACTCCCTATCTATCATGCTTTCCAACTCTTCAGGATGGATTATAATAGAACCAACTAAGGCAGGGTGACAGAACAATTGACTCAATGTACAACTTTATTAAAATTATATCCCTACCTCCCCAACATTTATTGCCCATTACCTGTACTACCCACTACCCACTGCTCATCACTGTATAACCCTACCACTCTCATAGCACGCCATCCTCACAATAAATGTTTGATATTCCGAATCCGCATTACTAATGGAATCCCAACGATCTCTAGATTGATCAGAAGATCCTTTCAATTGGCTAGAATCCGTTACTTGAACGAAACTAGATCTTGTGGAATCATATTGAATATTTGACGATACATTCCGTACCTTGTTAAAAAACCGATCCTTGTTTACCAACCACACATTGTCTAGCCAAATCCAATTCTCTCTCGATACGTTCCTCAATAAATCTGATTCGTACGGATTCTTCCCCCAACTAACGACGAGATCTTGGTGGAATTGCCACATGAAATTGAGCACAATTTTGCAAAGAAATAGCCCACTTGTTTCTCGAGAAAAGATGGGAAATATATCACACATCAAGGAGGGCAGAGACAGTAGCTTATCGGTGCAATGGGGGATTTGATAAAATGTCGGTAGGAAAGATAAAATGTTGGTAAATGGAATGGATAACTGCTGATTTGGTAGGATTAGTGGTGTTTAAAATTGGCATTTTTTTGTAATTTCAAAAAGATTCTCCGAAGATGTAAGTGGGATCAAAAGGTCATTATGGGACTTGTGGAGGAAGTATTTTTTGGAATCAAAAGTATGCTTGATAATCTGAAGCACTTGCATAAAATCATTACCTGAGGGGACATGTAGGTTATCCACTTAATGCATTTTACCATCACCTTATGCAAACTGGGATATGAGAATGTTAAGCTAGCTGGGTGATTAGTCTGTTATAGTAGTAGTACGTGAGAAACTTGTTGTGGTTTTTCTAATTTATGCTAAATTGTAGTTGATTCTTTTTGTTTACTCCAGGCTAACTCTGAGGTGTCTGCTTTGCTTGGACGTATTCCCTCTGCTGTGGGTTACCAACCAACCTTGGCTACTGATCTTGGAGGTCTTCAGGAGCGTATTACAACCACCAAGAAGGGTTCCATCACTTCTGTGCAAGCTATCTATGTGCCTGCTGATGACTTGACAGATCCTGCCCCAGCCACAACTTTTGCTCACTTGGATGCCACGACTGTGCTATCACGACAGGTAATTTTTGTAGAAGAATAATAGTGTTGGGTTGGGAAAGGCTTGTTAACCTTTAGGATCTCTTTAATAATGCCATGTCACCTATAAAATCCCTACCCCCACCTTATAACAGCGTATTTGGACCCATCCCCTGCCCCAGTTTATTCTTTATTTAGATTTAAATTTTGGTTTCCCCCCTCCCTGAGATCCCCTACTGTGATTACAATTTATTCCAATGCCTATCGGCTACCACCACATGCAACCTTGTGTGCCCGGCTGTCCCCATTTTCTTCCGCCGCCATCTTTATACCAAATCCTGGTAACCATTTAATTCATCTCTTTTAATTTCGTCCACCTAAAAGTACCCCTGATGCTATGGTTCTTCCCAGAATAGCATTATACTTTTGCTTAAACCTTCAATGTAATCCCCAATTTTGTTTTCACAGCCAATTTCATCATGTCTGCCTACTAAAATTTAATCTTTTACTGTTTTGATATAATTATCAAACCTATCCCGCATAACTATATTGAAATCGGATCCCCTTTCCATTTAAATAATGATTATGAATTGCTTATTAGTTATTATAGTAATTTTGAATTAATGTACATTTCCTATGTTATTTATCAAGAAGTTGTTTGTGTTTTGAGTTACTTTTGATGCATAGCTTGGTTAGAGAAAGATGATGGTTTGCAACGATGGGGACGGTGGGTAAAAAGTGGAAGGATGGGTGGGTATAGCAGTGGCTCTGTTACAATTAGGCTGAAGGGGTACGGGTGAATAAGCAGGGGTTCTAAGTGTATTACTCAGTTAACTGTTAAGGCATCTTAAGCGGTGGCAAGTGATAAGCAGGGGTTCTAAGTGTATTCTTCAGTTCACTTTATAGGATGGGGATTATTTTCTTTTTGTATGACAAATGAATATCAGGGATGGGGATTATTTGTTTGCTTGTGATTTGAAATAATAGTCTCATGCAAAAAGACCTCTGAGAAATTAGTTTAATAATAATAATAATAATATGCACAATTCCACTGATATTCAGTTTTGATTTTGATTACTTGTTTTTATTTTTTTGTGCAGATTTCTGAGTTGGGTATTTACCCTGCTGTCGATCCTCTCGATTCTACTTCTCGTATGCTTTCTCCTCACATTTTGGGAGAGGAGCACTACAACACTGCTCGTGGTGTCCAGAAGGTTCTTCAGAACTACAAGAATCTTCAGGATATTATTGCTATCTTGGGTATGGATGAGCTTAGTGAAGATGACAAATTGACGGTTGCCCGTGCCCGTAAGATTCAAAGGTTCTTAAGTCAGCCCTTCCACGTCGCTGAAGTGTTCACTGGTGCTCCGGGCAAATACGTTGAGTTGAAGGAAAGCATCCAAAGTTTCCAGGTAACTAATCAAACATCTATTAGTATGTTTATCCGTCTTTCCGCACGCTAAAGTTTTCATGGGCTTATTCTGATACGCATCATCTTCATAAACGTATAGGGTGTGTTGGATGGCAAATATGATGACCTTTCTGAACAATCTTTCTATATGGTTGGTGGAATCGAAGAGGTTATTGCCAAGGCTGAGAAGATTGCCAGGGAATCTGCAGCTTAAGCCGATTAAGATGTATTGTTTCTCTTTTCTTTTCTCCTTCCCTTAAAGCCGACTGATGATTTCGAAAAATAATTTTAAGTTGACAATGCATTGACAGCTTCAGGTGTTGAAAACATTTTTTTGAAGTTGAACATATGACCCAAGAGTACATTTTGCCTTATTTTTCTTTGCTTTGTTCCATTTAAGGCTGAGCAGAGGGCTAGCCTGCTAGTAGCTAGCACAACCCCCTACCCTTTTCTCTCTTTCTTTTAATAAGGGGATCCAGAGACGCGATTTGAACGCATGTAAATTATTGTTCTAATTTGGTAGTTCATTTTAGAATCCCCCCTTTTTTTTAGTAACATATGTGGGTCTTTTCGCGTTCCATTACAGACTCGATACTGATGGTTGTGGTCGTCTTGAATACTGTCTTGTCGAGCTGTCCCGCTGTAGTGAGGACAATGACATCGGTTTATCAGGAATTGTTTTGTAGTATTTGTACTGCCTGAAATCAATGACATTGGTTCATTTCTCTCTTCCTGCACTCTAATTTAAAGCATAACGTTTGTGATCTGATTCTTTGTGTCTGATGAGACGACCTCTAAATAATAACTTAGTGAGAGACCGTCTCACTGAGAAATGACTGAGTAAAAATGGTTTTGATTCAATTATTAATTCTAAGGATTATAAAATATAATTCAAAAGAAAAGTCATTTATGGGAAGATGCACAAGCACAACCAATAATGAAACACAAAACTAGTAAAATGCAAGATGGAGTGCCAGACATAACAGATTGTCCTTTTTTTTACTCAAAATTACATGACTCAGTTGGGGCCTATTTGCCTTTAGTTGGACCCAAAAAAAAAAAAATAATAGCTTGGGCGAAAATAATAATTACATTTTTTTTTGGTACAAAAAATAACAAAAACATGGGGCCTATATTACTCTATAAGAAGCAAATTTTATACGGAGTACAATATTTACTTAGTTTGGTACGAAATACTCGATTTTTTTTTGTCAGTGCGGAGTTGAAAAAATTCGAAAAAATTCAACGGGGCGAACGAGTGAAATATAGGGTAAACTAACAAAGTTTGATTATTTTAATTAAAAACTCCGAAATTTTTCAATTGGGACAAGGCGCAAGGGCCCCTGCTAAAACGCCTACCTCCACGACTTACTTTCTCGTTAGCTTATGGTCTATACCCCGACATTTTACCCAATGATGTCTCGAATCCATTACACAGTTTCTGATTTGTAGTCTCACACAAATGCATAAATTCTCATTTATGACGGAAAAATGTGACAATTTTATGATAAAAGTATTCATTATTTGATAACTAAGAACTTGCGAATAAAAGGCCAGCTGATACAAATAAGGCTAATTTAATTTATGACAAAATGTAATCATTAAGTGACAACTTTATGATAAAATGTATCATAAAATTGTCATAATCCTCCGCCACAATCTCTGACCCGTCGCAAAAATGACCATCCGATACAAAAGTTATAATCAATGCCCACAAGATCACAACCTAACCCAAGTCAATATATAACACCCACAGTCCCACACACAAAATAAAGCTAGAAATCATACACCAATAAGATTGAACAAAAAATAGATAGATATAGAGAGAGAGGGGGGGAATGGAAGAAGGGCTACTATTAGTAAGAGAAAACCATAAAAAAGAAGAGAAAAAATGGAGAATAATAATAGGAGAAGAAATGAAGAGAGTAAGTTGGATAGCAGGTCCAATGATAGCAGTTATGTTATCACAATTTATGCAACAAGTTGTTTCTCAAATGATGGTTGGTCATCTTGGTGAACTTTATCTCTCTAGTACTGCCTTGTCTATGTCCATCTCCATTGTCACTGGCTATAGCTTCTTGGTATCTCCTTCTTCTCTTCCCTTTTTAAGTTTCGTAAATTCTCTTATAAAACCGTCTTTTGAAAATATTATTATGAGATTGGTCTATACGTTTTTTTTTGTTTGACACGTTGAAAAGATGCAATCATATAATGTTAAAGCTTACTGAGGTCTTAATACACTCCTAATTCCCCATAATAAAGACAAATATTTATTAGGTAAACAAATGAATGAGAGAAACAATTAAATAAATTAGTCTCAAATTAGATTGATAAGCGACAATTTTATTATGGATTAAAATAATTTGTTTTGTCTCTATTATTATTATTTTTTATTTTATTATCGTTTGCATGTATTATTGGGTTAACGTCCCAATTTGTAGACATTGGACACATTGTATGTGACTCTAATTAAAATTCAAATGATTTTATTTGTCTTGTTGCAGAAAATTTTGTACCTCATCCTGGTACAGAAAACTAGACTGATTTGTTTCCACAAAAGTCTGATACATTTCTTATCAGCAGAATCTTTATTGGGAAAATATTGAAATTCACCGATTCTCATTTGTGACGGAAGACTGATATCGTTTTCTCTCATAAATGATCCATGTAAGGGTGAGTGAGAAGTACATGAGAGGTGCCCCATCTTGTCCCCTCTCTCCCTTTTGTGAGAGGTCACAAGCAAGACGCTTTGATTGAAATTATATTACTCAAATGTGTTTGTATTGTCAACTACCGTATGTCCGTATTCCTTGTTATTGGTCTTCCTTGAGAGTTGAGAGTTGAGACAACATATCCATCTTTTAAGTATAAAATGAGTTAAATAATAACACGTAATACAAGAGCTTGTCATTCCTAGGCATTTTCTTTAGTGAAATTTGTTTCTTCTATCTTTGACCCATTCCTTGTTTAAAACAGACCTGCATGATACTTGCAAATTACAATGGAAGTAATCATGTAAATCACAACTCAATTGTCATGAACATCAATCTCTCATAAATAAATGAATAACCAATTTACAATATGGGAAGTACTGAGCTCCTTACAAATAATCCAATCATTATTTCTACAATATAGACGGACATAATATTTATTTTTATATAAAATCAGAGAGAACATTTCGGAGTATAAGTAATTCAGACGGGAAAAATTTAAATATTTAGTACGAGAACTAATAATTTCATTGAAATGTCGATGTCACTGAATCGACTATAATACAATACTCTTTATAGTTAGAATTTAGAAATCGTATACAAGTGAGTTTTATTATGTGACGATTTCAGACAAGACATAGCACATGGTATAGATTTGTTGGAGGTCATGAATCATGATGCATCCGAAAATGACATTAGACCGCCTAACCAGTGACGATTCTGAAAATTATTGTTTACGGCTTCCTCTAAATTAAAAAAATCAAAATTTGAATTGATTTTATACTGAAATTGAACAAAATGTAGTGAAAAGTCTGTTTTAGGGTCGTGTCCCGTAGGTCCGGCAGTGGCCTATCTAGTTTAAGGCGGCTCTATGACGATGCTGCAATAGTCGATTTTTGTTGACAAATTCTTTATGTTTAGTAATTGGCTAGATTTGTTATCAATATTAGTTTCTGTTGACGGTCAAGTATGGAGTACTTAATTACTAGTCCAAGACTTCTGTTTCAGTGTTTTATTATGATGTTACAGGACAAATAATGAATCAATGATATGGTTAAATTGTTGGGTATTATCAGTGCATTTATAACAAATGTTCATTGTTATGACATGGTATCGATAATTCGACATTCTACTCAGTTTATAAGAGCATCTTTAATGGTAAGCTACAAATGATTGTAGCTTGCTTTGCCACATAAGAATTTTCAGCAATATTGCTTGTAAGCTACATACCGCTCCAATGGTGAGCGAGATATAATTGTAGCTTGAATGGGCCCACTTCACAACAATTGACCAATAAAAAAAAAACTAATTGAAATCAAGCATGTAGCTTGGTAGAGCAGGTGTAGCTTTCAAGCGGGTCTTCTGTTTACTACTCCAACGGTGAGCAACCCGCTTGAATTTTTTCTAAAATTGCAAGTAGGTCCTTCTTAGTAACCATTGGAGATGCTCTAATAATTGCAATCAAATAAGTTGCTTTTAAATAAGATGGCATGTAAGAAAAAAGTATTAACAAATAAAATATGTTTGGTAGGATACATCTTATCACTTTATATATATATATGGTGATATTTTGGTATTATATAACAAATAAATTTTCTTATTTTGAAACATTAATAAAATTTAGATTAAATTTATTCTTGATAATTCATAAAAGTTGGAAACCCTGTTATAACCTATTTTTACTATATTCGTATATGTTAAATAATTAACATTAATTTAAAAATATATGATGATACTAATTAATACCATAAGTGACATGT
>JAOWBH010000027.1:573410-584950 GCA_028566215.1 Silene coronaria
GATTCATCACTCACAACATATTACTGTGGAGATAACGCGAGTAGGGGAAAGTCCATGGTATTACACGGCGGTTTATGCTAGCCTCGATTCAACTAAAAGAGAGGATTTATGGCGACAACTAGAGGATTTTGCGAGAACTCACAATAGGCCTTGGCTAACAATGGGTGATTTTAATGATACACGGTTTCTCCATGAAAGAAATGGGTATAACGATAGTATGAGACAGAGGTGTAATCGATTTAATTCGTGGTGCGAAATTAACCATTGGATTGACTTAGATTATTCCAGTCCAGATTTTACTTGGTCCAGGGGGCTTTTGGATGACACTAGACAATGGGCTCTACTTGATCGAGCGATGTGTAACCCTGCTTGGAGATTAATGTTTGAAGAAGGCTCTTTGCGACACCTTGTCTGAAATCAATCGGACCATTGTTCTATTATTGTTAGTACCAATGGATTTGCTCCAATTCCGAGTGTACTTCGACCTTTTAGGTTCCAGGCTGCCTGCATATCGCATGCGAAATTTATGGATTTTGTGGCTTCTAATTGGCCCAATGAACAACCATTAATTCCTTTTATACATCAATTTGCGGATAAATTAAAGTTGTGGAACAAGGTAGTATTTCGTAATATCTTCGAAAAGAAGAAGAGCTTGGAAAGAAGACTGTTGGGGGTCCAAAGAAAACTTGCGCGTAATGGACCGAACTATCTTTTCAAACATGAGATAAAACTCAAACAACAACTTGATGCTGTTTTGAGGGAGAAAGAGTTGATGTGGTTTCAGAAGTCTCGAATGGAGGCTATTTGTGATGGTGATAGGAATACTCGAATTTTCCATTTAAGCACAATTATTCGAAAGAAGCATAATCGTATCGAGGCACTTCAAGATTCTTATGGAAACTGGGTTTGGGATTCGGTATTAGTTAAGCAAATGGTATTGACATATTTTCGTGATACGCTTGCGGGTATTAATCATCCTTGTGATTTATATCGTCTGTCCTTTGGTTTATTTCCTCAATTGACAATGGCTGAATGAGAAAGTTGGATCGAAAGTATACCATGACCGAGGTTCAATGTGCTTTAAATCAAATGTCTCCTTTTAAGGCGCCTGGACCCGACGGTTTTAATTTCAAGCTTTATTCTATCAATCTCAATGGGAAACGGTATCGCCTAGCCTCTGTCATTTGGTTCTGGATGTGCTACATAATGGCATTATTCTGGATGGTTTAAGTGAAGCATTTATTTTCCTCATTCCTAAAATTGATCATCCACACCTGGTTAGTCAGTTTAGACCAATTGGCTTGTGCAATGTTTCATATAAGTTAATTACGAAAATGATTGTGAATCGTCTCAAACCTATTTTTCCTATTCTTATTAATCCGGTTCAAGCTAGTTTTGTACCAAAAAGGCAGATTACAGATAACATAATTTTGGTACAGGAAGCATTACACTCGATGCGGTTAAAGAGAGGAAAGAGCGGTTTTATGGCGCTAAAACCCGACCTTGAAAAGGTGTATGATTAACTTGAATGACCCTTTATTAATCACACCTTAATTGATATGGGGTTACCTGACAATATGGTGAAGGTTATTATGGCTCTTATTAAATCAGTGTCGCTTAATGTTTTATGGAATAGTGAGAAGACAGATTTTTTTATGCCCACTCGTGGAATCAGACAAGGGGACTCGTTATCGCCATATCTGTTTACGATATGCATGGAAAAGCTTAGCCAATTGATAATACAACAGGGTGATCAATGGAAAGGTTTTGCTATGAGCGGGGGAGGGCCGGTTTTATCCCATCTATTCTTTGCTGATGATATCATTTTATTCGGAGAAGCGACGGTGGCACAAGCACTGGTAATTAATAAATGCCTTGACATTTTCTGTAGTGCTTCGGGGTAAAAGGTGAGTTGGAATAAGTCTAAAGTTTATTTTTCGCCTAATCTCGATGAAGATACCATGGTGGCTGTTTCAGGGGAATTGGGAATTGAAAAAACAGAGGACTTGGGTGTTTACTTGGGTATTCCAACGACTAATGGCCGTGTAACGAAGGCTACTTTCGATTTCATTATTCAGAAAGTAGACAAGCGACTTACAGGATGGAAGGCGTGAAATTTATCACTGGCTGGACGTACTACTCTAATTCATTCAACGTTATCTTCTATACCCATATATGCGATGCAAACAGCTCAAATTCTTAGGTCCGTATGTGATGAAATTGATAATAAATCACGCCGGTTTCTTTGGAGTCGAGACCAGGATACTAGGGGCATGAGTTTAGTATCGTGGTATATGGTGACTAATGAAAAAGCAAATGGCGGACTCGGCTTGCACTCGATGAGACAAGTAAATGTTGCTTTTATGGCTAAATTAGGATGGCATTTACTTACAAAACTGAATTCGCTTTGGGCTAGTGTGATTAGGCACATGTATTGTAAAGGGAAATGTGATGTTGGGATGTTCCAAGCTAAGAATGAGAGTTCTAATACTTGGAAAGGTATGGTCGAGGCTGTTGATGTTCTCAAACAGGGCTCGGGTTATGCGGTGGGAAACGGCTGTACGACGTGTTTTTGGAGGGATAAATGGCAACGGAAATTCCGTTGGAAGCTTTAGCAAGTACGGTTGTTCCTGACGAGTTGGTTGAATGCACGGTGGCAGATTTGTGGGACGCTACTAAGGGGTGGAAATGGGATGTCTTTGCTGAATTTTTTGACAATGCTACTTTACAGACAATAACCTCCTTTGATGTCACGCCTGGTGAGGAGAATAATGATCATTTTTATTGGGCCGGAACTTCTTCGGATTTTTTCTCGGTTAAGTCAGCAATTAGACTCATTCGTAATTGTCTGGTTATGGAGGCTGAACCGTTTTGGAAATTGCCATGGAAGACATGGGCTCCGCAGCGGATGCGACTATTTCTTTGGCTACTACTCCGTGACAGGATAATGTCCAATGTTAATCGAGCTCGGAGGGGATTTACGGAAGACCCTTCCTGTGTCGTGTGCAATGATATTGAGGAATCATTATTACATTTCATAGAAGCTATAAAGGTGTGGCAGTGGTTTGCTTTTGCTAGGACTCCGGGTTTTTATGAAGCGAGAAATATACGGGAATGGGTAATAATGAATATTTCATCAAAAAACCAAATGGGATTGGAGAATTGGCCGACTATTTTTACTGTGGTTGTTTGGTGGTTATGGAAGTGGAGGAATTGTAGAGTCTTCGATAAGGTGGATGACATTCCTGTTGATAGGTATTCGGCAATTATGAGACGTATTTGGGAAGTCATAAATGCTAAAGAATCAACGGAAATTGTTAACAATGGACCAATTGAACCGAGAAAAGAAACGTTTATCCGATGGATAGCTCCGCCACTCCATTGGTTAGTTCTTAATGTTGATGGAGCGTCGAAAGGGAACCTGGGTTTAGCAGGGGCGGGGGGCATCATACGTGACTCGTCGGGCGAATTGCTAGTGGCCTTTGCGGAAAAATTGGGAGTTGCGACGGTTACCCGAGCTAAGTTGATGACTTTGAAACGGGAGCTTATAATTGCTATGGAGAGGAAATATCCATGAATAATTATTCAGACGGATTTTCAAGTTGTTGAGGGCTTCATGAAGACCGATAATTTACTTCCTACGGCTCATTCACATTTGATCCAAATATGCAAATCTTTCATACAAGACTCGGAGTGGAATGTTCAGATTACTCATATTTATCGTGAGGCAACAAGTGTGCAAACTGGCTAGCTAATTTGGGGATTAATCAAGATCAGAAACTCAATATTATTGAGTTTGATGGTATGCCGGCGCGCCTTTTTGAACTGATGGAGCAAGACGCAGGAAGAGTAACTTGGCCTCGTTTTGTCCCATTTTATGCTTTCTAGATTTATTATTAGTTTGTACTCCTTTTTTAGTTTGGGATAATCCCGCTTCTCTTTTACCAAAAAAAAAAGATATGGTTAATATATTTTGTATATTCAAGTAGATGATTTCACAATCTACCATGTTCCAAATCAATTAATATTTGTTTAAAAGGGTGTGAATATAATTTTATAAATTTCTTAATAATTGTATAATATAAGGTGCTTATATGTCAATTTAATTGTGCACGGTTCAAACTCAACTAATTCAGTCGCTTAAATTGTATTTTATTTTGTGTCAACATACTATAAGAAATTTGCAAGACATTTGTTATGTGTGGAAAAGTTCATTATATTTCGAAAAATATTTTAATAAATATAGTGAAAATTATACTCATATTTTAGGATTTTTCACGATATGTTTAATGGTTTAGTGTTCAAACTTACTCTTAATATAGTTTTTTGTAAAGTTAAAATTAAATTACCGTACTCATATTTGCTTTTAAAAGTTAAGCGACTTAATTGTACGTAGTTGTAAACATTTTTGGTGAATTCGCCACTTTGCCGATGTTATGTAGGTTGATTTTTGACTTATTTCTTAAGATGAATAAAGTTAGCTAACTCATCTTCATCTTTAGAATCTAAATGATTTATCTATCAACAAGACACGTATGATTTGTCCTGCACAAATGCCAACCCTTCATGAAAGATAATAATATCGGATAATTCACGTGGTACCCCTAAACTTTGCCACTTTGCACATGTTACCCAATATTTTAAGTTTATGTACATAATACCCTTTATGTTTGATTTTCATGCATAACATACCCTTTTTGTCGCTATAAAAAAATTTAATTAAGCATAACTTCTAAACCAGAAATCAGAATCGGTCAATTTTTGTTCTAAATGATTATCTCGTCGTATTCTATGATTTGAGGAAAAAAAATGTCGACTACCATTTTGTCGAGTTTTTTTTTTCTATGAAAACCTCGAATCAACCATAACTTCGATCTTAAATTTCCAAATAATTATTTTCATTTTGTTAATTCATAGATCTCGAAGAGTTAATCAATTTGAAAAAAAGAATTGCCAAAATCCGATTTCTAGTCTATTATTTTGTGCTCAATTAAAAATTTTAAAAACGTTAAAAAGGGTACGTCATATTTGAAAATCAAAGTTAAAGAGTACTTTGTGCACAAACCTAAAAGGTTGGCTACCATGTAAAAATCGGCATAATTCAAGGGTATCACGTGAATTTTCCGAAAAAAAAAATAGTATAACGTTTTTTTCTTTTTTTTTTTGGTAGAGGTAACTTTGGAATTGTTTTAGACCTGAAAGTACTCAAATTTCTGGGACAGCACACTTTTAATTGGGTCCCACCAAAGTCACACTCGGTCAGTCTTCACTCATGACTGACCACACTCACACTCACACTCACACTCACACTCACCCACACCACTCTCTTTATAGTACTCCCACAAACACACCGAGATTCTAACTACACAATCACCAACTACAAACAGAGCAAACCATGGAAGAACGTCAAGAAACAGAACTAATATCAATCCCAGCAACACCAAGAGCAAACTCAACACCAGAAATACTAACTCCAACGGGACAAAGATCCCCTCCTCGTCCTATGGCGCACGCAGGGACAAAGTCCGCTGCGTGGACGCCGTCGTCGTTCATTTCTCCTAGGTTCTTAAGTCCAATTGGTACACCAATGAAAAGAGTGCTGATTAATATGAAGGGTTATTTAGAAGAAGTTGGACATTTAACTAAGCTTAACCCACAAGATGCTTGGCTTCCTATTACTGAGTCTCGTAATGGCAATGCTCATTACGCTGCTTTTCATAATCTTAATGCTGGTGTTGGTTTTCAAGCTCTTCTTCTTCCTGTTGCCTTCTCCTTTCTTGGATGGTATATATTTTAACAACTCTATTATTATTTGCATACCTTATTGTCAAGTTGTATGTATCATTGAAATGAATTCCGGTGCTACTGGGTAGCTGCTGCCCAATATCGGTGCCACCCTCTAACATGCAGCAAGTGGAGACTCCTAAAATCAAATATTCATATGTGCATTAGTGATTCTGATGTTTTGTTTTGAATCCGTTTCACATCTAACAAACAAGACTAGTTTTTTTTTTTTTTAAATTCTAAATTCATTTGACAGAAATTCAAATATTCATATTTATACCGTAACATGTGGAAGTTACTAAGACGGATTCTATTAGGGATATTGGAGGTTAGGATTTAGTAGATATAGAGTTGATAATTAACTTTATGATTGTTGACGTCTCTTCTCATATATATGTACCAACTTCTACGACAGAGAAATCAACATGAGCATATGGTTTACTCAAGACAGTCAAGAAATAATTGAATGAGCAGCTGGTTTAGTAATTGGAATATTTTGTATTTTGATAAATTGTGACCACTTTTAGGTAAATAATGGCCGCTTTGAAAAAGACTAGTCTTTTTTCAGTTATAAAAAGTGGTCACTAAACCAAAAAACGGTCGCATTTTTCTCGACGCATATACCACTGTCTTACAATAGAATTTGCGTTTGTATATGGTTGTATATAGGGCAAAGATGCTCATATTACTTGCCCAATCATTGATTTTTATTTTGAGTTTGAACTTTTATTGTTGGGTTATTTTTGGTGAGGTTGTTGGGGGCATTTTAGTTTGATTGCTATCATTCATTTCTGTGCTGTTTACTGTTGAGTATTTAGTTATTGACTTATTGTTTACCCAATTTCTACACAAGGCTATTTTTGCTCACATAATGTCAAAACCTTCAACAACTACGGCGTAGTGTTTAGGAGTATACTACCTATCAATTCTTCACAAGTTTTAAAAACTATTGCAATCGGATTTAGCCGCATTTTGAGGTGATATTGGCTGCATCAGAGATATTTGACCATGACAGCCAAAAACGCGACCTTGACAAAAAAACCAAGAGCTTATATTATGTATTTATGTGTTATTGTTGAAGATACAATTTGTGGAGCATTCATTTAACAGTTTGCTCCGCAATTTACAAGAGCATTTGAAGCATTGGGAAAATATTGGCTGATATGGGTAAATATAAAATCAGAGTGTTTTTGACTGCAGAAAATGCCTAGCTAGGGTTTGTTTTAACAGTAATATGCATAAATGGCCAAAAATCAAGGCTTCTGATCTTCATTCATGGAGTAAAAATGTGTTACACATAATTACATATCAGTAACTTTAAGCAGGCTAAACATAATTAATTAGAGAAAGTGGATAATGATGAATGAGTGGGAGTATAAAGGACAACTTTATACTTTTATTGATGATATAATTTTGATGAAGACAGTAATAATAATTTAGAGAAGTCATGCTCTCTCTGCTTTATTTGACTCAATGTTGCCCACTTCTGGGACCATCTTATAATTTTGCTTCTGTATCTCCATTTCTATTTGTCTGTCTAATTCTCAATTATGATGTTTGACTCTCTGTTTCCTCTCTGCTGGGACCATTTTCAAACTAACAAACACCAAAATAGTTAATCCGTATTTGATTAATATGTATTTTTAATACTAGCATAGTATTTAATCTCGGTTTGAGCCTTGATAGTGGAATCAGCCATTGTCGCCTAATCTTGGTCCTTTACCACCTCTATATGCGATCGTAGTAACCTTCATAACCTTGATAATTCAGTTGTGTTTCGGTGAGGGCCTAGATTAGAGTGTTACACTGTTACATTTGTCAGTTATTGGTCTTTATTATAGTGCCAGTAAATAAACTGATGGGTCCATCTGAGGGGTAGAGGACTGAGGAGTAAAGAGGGGAAACTCAAAATTGTAGTTTTTTTTTTTTTTTAACAGAACAGTAAAAATTCCCAAAAAAAAAAAAAATTATCTTCTTGCTTTTAAACTTGTTTCGTCAATAGTCCGTTAATTATAATCTTCTATTTTCGCTCTTCCTTCTAGTATGTGTCTAGATTCATGTGGTTGAACACGTAAACTTCGAGTAGGCCATTGATCATTTTACTTATTTACCATCCATTATCCGCCTAACCTTCATGTTGCTCTTATACTTATAATAAATGAAGATTTTTGTTTATTTTGGTATTTATTCACACGTCTATTGCTCCCGTTTAGCTATGCAGCTCTTTATCAAGAGTGCAGTCAAACGGGTGAGACTGAATAAATTTGAAACAATCATTTACCCAAATGCATTGAGCTACCGACATTTAAGCCACATTGTGCTCCTTTTCTTTCTCAATAGTAAGAGATTTCAAACTTTGAACATGGACATGGGCACGATTAGGATTCTTGGGACACTTTATTCTACACCAAAATCACGAGGATGTTTTGGTAAAATAGTCGATTCTAACACTAGGGCACGCACCTGTAGCAGTTTTTGCTAACTGAGCACGAGTAACGAAGTTTAGTTTTGAATTTTAGGATGACTTTGCACTCACTGTTAAAATTAAGACACTATATGAATGCCTTGCAGTTTTTTTCACATA
The DNA here is from genome assembly GCA_028566215.1 of Silene coronaria. Taxonomy (NCBI): domain Eukaryota; kingdom Viridiplantae; phylum Streptophyta; class Magnoliopsida; order Caryophyllales; family Caryophyllaceae; genus Silene; species Silene coronaria. The sequence goes on from JAOWBH010000027.1 coordinate 581,779, forward strand.
CTTGATGGATACCTCTTATTGCGTCAGAAGACTACCTTCTTAGGAATTCATCTTCGAAAATATTTGCAGGGGTTGGGGCATTCTTTCACTTACGATAGCTTACTGCTGGCAACTGTACACACTCTGGGTTCTTGTTCAGCTGCATGAAGCTGTACCAGGGAGAAGGTACAACAGATATGTAGAGCTGGCACAAGCTGCATTTGGTATGTTCCTGTTTACTGTAAGCAGCTTTTGTGATTTTCTTTTCACTTCTCTGTTTATTGTACCTTAAAAGTGTTATAGACTGCAACCATGTTACTAACTCGGCTTAAGTGTCAGACGTATGTACCTGTTGAAGTATCACTTCACAGATCTAGTGTCTCCATTTGATCTTTGATGGTCAACCAATGTCTTTGACCATTACTTTTTCCAAATATACATAGATATTCGACCTAAATATTGTCATGCGTTTTCTATCAAAACAATTCTCTTACTCCGCATTATTATTTTTTTGAAATTTGTATCTATTTTGATGTTGAGGGCAAAGTCGATATTCTTTGAAAAACGAAGTCTAAATATGACAATATAAGTGGGCACATGGAAATCAAATTCTACATGCCGAGATTCTTTGCAATTATCTTAAATTGGTTCTTCGGATCCTTGGAGACTTACCATTGTATCGAGTGTGATCAGAGAGGTGAGAGATCCATCATCTATCTCTTTTCTTTCGTTGCCTTCCTATATAGTTTTACTTTCTGGTAAAAAAATACTCTGTATATGGGATGGAAGGAGTATGTTTTTCACCTAGATGAAGTGTTGTTTCAACATTAGACACGGTGCTAAAGTGAAGTGTCAAAGTAATATACAGATGCAATACTCGAGCTTAAACAAAATTTATTGATGAGATTCAATTATTATTGCAGGAGAAAAATTAGGCGTATGGCTCGCGCTTTTTCCAACAGTATACTTATCAGCTGGAAACGCAACAGCATTAATACTAGTTGGAGGAGAGACTATGAAACTGTTTTTCCAAATAGTTTGTGGACCACTATGCTCATCGAATCCGCTGACAACTGTGGAGTGGTACTTGGTATTCACTTCATTGTGCATTGTCCTATCTCAATTGCCAAACTTGAACTCTATAGCAGGACTCTCACTTGTCGGGGCAGTGACTGCAATTACTTACTCTACTATGGTATGGGTGCTTTCTGTGAGTCAGCAAAGGCCACCCCAAATCTCCTATCAGCCGCTCTCTCTTCCTTCTGCTACTGCCTCTTTGTTTGCAGCTTTAAACGCTCTCGGGATTATTGCCTTTGCCTTTAGGGGCCATAATTTAATCTTGGAGATCCAGGTACTGATATCCTATATTGTATATCTGATATTTGTTCTCCTGTGCATCTTTATGTTAGCTGATGTACAACCAGTTACTTCCTCTGAAAGAACTGATGTGATCATGGCATTAGATAGAATTGTTGATTTGTTGTGTATAGAACTCGGAGAATGGAAGGGAGAAAAGGCAATCTTGTCGCGAATTGAGGTTTTGGAGCTTATTACAAGCAAAGAAAACAGGGTTTTAATCAAACAGCTAATGTGCTTCATTTGAACATTGCAGTCTACCATGCCATCTACGTTTAAGCATCCAGCACATGTTCCGATGTGGAAGGGAGCTAAAGTTGCATACTTTTTCATTGCTATGTGCCTTTTCCCTGTTGCGATTGGAGGATACTGGGCTTATGGAAATCTTGTAAGTAAATTCATATTGCATACTACAATATCCATGTGTTGCTATACATGTTACTTCATGGAAATGCATGTGTGCATAATCTTTCTATGTCCCTCACCTTCTTTTCCGGTACATAAAGAATAGAGTTTAGTCACAATTGGAATATTTCACAAGGGATAATGGTTGTTGACATTTTAATCCAAAAAAACATGATGAATTTTCATAAATAACCGAGTAACACACACTTGTATTGGATACTTCTAGTTCTAACTAACAGATTCTGGACATGATCTTTTACCCCAACTTCTGTACTAAGACATACATTTTCCTCGCAGATGCCATCAGGAGGGATGCTTTCAGCCATATATGCATTTCATGGCCACGACATAGCAAGAGGACTACTAGCAATCGCTTTTCTACTGGTGGTATTCAACTGTTTGAGCAGCTTCCAAATATACTCGATGCCCGTATTTGACAGCTTTGAAGCAAGCTACACAAGCCGGACTAACCGCCCATGTTCCGTGTGGGTTAGATCTGGGTTTCGGGTTTTCTATGGGTTCATCTCCCTCCTTATAGGCGTAGCATTCCCGTTCCTATCAAGCCTTGCAGGTCTCTTGGGTGGACTCACGCTTCCCGTCACGTTTGCTTACCCTTGCTTCATGTGGGTCCTGCTAAAGCAGCCCCCTAAGTACAGCTTTAATTGGTATTTTAACTGGATTTTAGGTTGGCTGGGGATTGCGTTTAGTGTGGCGTTTTCGATTGGTGGGATATGGAGCATTGTCACTAATGGGCTCAAGTTGAAGTTCTTTAAGCCAAGCTAGTTAATCCTGTGTGAAAAATATCGATTGAGGACATTTGGTAGAAGATGGCGTACCATGTGTTTTGATGTATACTTAGTTTTTTTTTCCATGTTAATGTGTATATTATTTGGGTGCTAAAGGCACGTATTGTTTTTATGGCTTTTGGCAAGGCTCACGTAACAAGCTCAACTCATGTAAGACTCATATACATAAGTCGCCTTTTTTTTTGTGTGTGTTAATGCGCTCATAAAGGGTGCTCGAATTTTGAATTAAGTTGTCTTGTATGATGATTTGTCATTAATGAAGATAGACTCGATAAAAGCTTATTTCTAAGGCCCTCATCGCAAAACATAATGCATAATGTTATGCCAAAGTGTCTTCTTTCAAAACCCATAACACAATTTTGTTTCTCTAGAACGAGGTTGATCACTTGATCTTTTCTAGAATTTGTTTTAATTTTTGTATGCCGGGTTTTTGGTTTTGGAGAAGATGGAGAGAGTTGTGGAGTAGCAAATGTCTTAAAATTCATTTATTTTTTTTCTTTTATTTTAAGTAAAATATACTTGTAAATTGCAATGCTTTATTGACGCCAAGATTTTGTGGACTACACTAACAATTACTAGGCTTGACCAAAAATATACGATACAGTTTTATCATACGTATCCCATAC
>JAOWBH010000027.1:585050-597048 GCA_028566215.1 Silene coronaria
GACATCGTCTTTACTTTTGCTTCTTATGTGAAGACCGAAAAAACTTTTGCTTCTTATGTGAACTTATTTCCTAAATCGCTACAAATGAAATGCCCAACCCTCATTTAACAATATTGAGCATTAAGTAAAAACATTATTCCTTACATTTGAGCCGGCTTAAATAAATCACTGTTTCGGATTCGAATATATCGCAGAATATATTTAGGGGGACTAAATCAATTTATATAAAACATGTCCTCACTCATAAATGACCTGATTGCAAAATATTTATGATGTCCTTAATTTTGTCCTTCATGTTTACCTTCAAGTCTTGCTACTCCTTGTATAAGTAGATTTTGGGTAAAACCGGTTATGAAAAATATACTTTTCGTTTACAAGGGATGTGTATCACTGTATCAGTAAAAAACAAAAAAATATACTTTTCGTTTAGACTAAATGCTGGACCTAAAACTTTTAGTTCTGATCTTTAACAAACTTAATTTTCCGGCTCGGTTTGAAACCTAAGTGGACCGAAAATTAATTGGATACATATTTTTTTTTTAACTTACTCAAATTAACACATTGTTCAAACCATCATTTGATTGAAATAATCGTACATAAATTTTAGTTATTTTAGTCTAAACCTTAATTAACCAGTTTAGGATTAGATACGGAGCGATAACTGAAACCTAAAAAAAAAAGACTAAAAACTAGGCCTCGATAAGTTTAATAGTAGGTTAAACTATATTATGATACACACCAAATGATGCGGCCTGATCCGAATTTGTGTTGTCGCAACCCGAATGTATAGTGTTGCAAACTGATTATTATCAACATGTAACTCGATAATAGTTGACTCGAATTCGAAATGACCAATCCGACCCGAAATGACCGGATTAACACGTTTACTAGGTCTAGGTGTGACCAATATCTCCGATCTACTTTAGATAAAATGGTCGGCCTTACCCGAAACTTAAATTAGTACTCCACTAAAATGGCACGAGTATAAAACGAGACCGTCACTAATTTGAGTTTCCGTGCATCTAATTCCTCCTTCTGGCTTTAAGCCTTTAACCCAGATAAACCAAATTATACCAATTTCAGATATAAAAACAAAATTGAACTTACCTGAATCCTCAGATACCTGGATACTGGATACTGAATTAAACTTTACTGAAAATGGCGACGCCATTGACGGGAACAATCAACACCGTCGATCCTTTTCCGGCAACTACGTCTAAAACTTGCGCCAAGAATTCGGCTCTCAACTCCCCGATTTTGATATTCTTAATCTTTCACAAGGCTATTAAATCCGAGCTTGAAGCTCTTCACCGTGACGCTGTCGATTTTGCAGCTAATCAACGTACTGATATTACTCCCCTGCTTCGGCGCGCTCACTTTTTACGGTCTATTTATCGTCATCACTGCAATGCTGAAGATGAGGTTTATTTTTAATTTTTGAATACTATTATTTTATTTTGTTTTGATTATTGTGATGTGAATTTCTGTATCGTTTGTAGAATTTAGCTTATTGTTATTTTTGCCGGTAAGTAAAATATGACTTTCCGTTATTTGTTTATCCGTATTTATTTTTGTTTATGCGGAGTATTTCAATCAAAAGTATAATAATTGAGACAAAGAAAGTGTCATTAGTAAATAGTTGTACAGTATCTTAGTCTCCTAGAGGTGTCGTCCATCCACACAAAATATCGTAGGAATAGAGTAGGTATTGCTCAAGACCGTCTTAACTCTTAACTTAAGAATTAAGATGTCTTGAACTTAACACCATATACAAATTACACTCCTAAAAGTGCTGATATGTGGTGATCATGAGCTGTGTGTTGCGCGTCAAGGGATTCAGTCTATAATGCTTCACGATGCACAAGGTTACGGACTTAAAGTGTAACTTGTTCCATAGCTTTGTGACTTGACTTCGGCCTCTCCTTTCCTAAAATTAAAAAAAATAAAAAATGAGGCGCTCATGTACAGTTTCTCTTGATTCTCATTAATCACCAAATTGTTATATAAACCGCTTTATATTTTACTAAAATAAGTGGTGAATCAGTGAATGTGTCATTAGTGGATTGTTTTACAATCATTTAACTTGACATCGTATTATTAGAGTGGATCTACTTGTGATTAATGTGAACGAAGAGAAACTTGCGCATTATAAGCTCGCACATGTATCATGATTTTGAGGTGGATGTAATCATGTAGCCTTGCATTTGACTGGTAGAGATGATGAGTTATTGTGTGGCTTTGGACTTTGTAGGAGTCTGTTACTCCAGTAATGGCAACATAATGTGGGAGGCGGAAGTGGGGGCATTGCTTATACTCTTATAGAATATCTCTGAGTTGAGGTACTAGTATCATCGAGCTCAGGGGTTCATGAAATTGATCACCAAATGTGCGTGTAGCCGTGTATTGTTTGAACATTTTGGTTGAGAATATTGAGGTGCAATGGATTCTTTTTGGTCTGTTGTCTGTTGTCTGTTGGATGTAAATATGTGTATCTTTATTTGGAAAAATAGTCACAGAATGATTCTAAATGTTATAGCAGTTGAATCGTTGAAGAGGAAAAAAGATTACACCTGAAAAAGACACTTAACGTTTATTTCATTTGGGTGTTGTTAAGTGGGAATTTCTTTGAAGTAATCCTTTCTTCTTCTCGCGTTTGTGACAAGACGCATACTTTTTAGAATTTGTGAGGCTATAAATCTTAGCATTTTGCCATCTTTGAGCGAAATAGACTAGTGTGTATGAGGAGAAATTTTTGAATGATAAAAAAACGAGCGTCTGTGTAGAAACTAGAAAGTGTTCCCATATCAGGCCTTTCTGGTTGTTCTCTTGTAATTGAAAGCTGAGTATATCTAATGGGATTTAGGAGGCGTGGCAGTGTACAAATGAAGGTCTTGCAGTACACAACTGAAGGCCTTGCTGTGCACAAATAAAAGCCAAAGTTGTATGGTATCCTTGGATTCTGGAATGAAGTTAGATTATGATTATTGTTTTACTCGTATCATGAAGCATGTTATCATCATTACTATACTAGATAGGAGGATTCATTGTGAATACGAGATTTATGCTTATTACTATTTAAACTTTTGACCTGCTTAGGGAAACTTCAATCACGTAATTTGGACATACTCCGTATAAGATTGACATTCTATTACTTGGTCAGCATATTAGTATCTCTATCTTCTAAAGTATTTATGACTATTTGCTTATCGTTATTAGAAGTGTACAAGTGTATCAGGACAGACTATTTGGATAATTAACCAACCAAAAAGTTTGTAATTTTGGCCTTTGATAATAATGTCTAAATTCAGTTTTTTGGGACAGCACAAGTAATAATAGTAATTGCATTTCTCTGTTCTGTACAACTGTACCAGGTGTATGCTGTTCCAATATGCTATATAAGTCCCTTCTGTGTCCACACATTGTATATTTTTGTTTGTACTTCTGTCAGAAAACTATGCTGGGATGGAGGAAGTACTGTTTTGAAGGAAGAAGTTTATCAAGTACTTCCTCGGTCCTCCACCTCAGAGTGCATCAGAAAACTATGCCTACCGTGTTTCAAATTATTACAAGATAAGTTATTCCTAAGGTTTGCCGCAATTGTGTTTTTGAAAAATGTAGGTCATCTTCCCTGCTCTTGATATCCGTGTGAAAAATGTGGCTAGAACCTACTCTTTGGAGCATGAAGGCGAGAGTGTTCTTTTTGGTGAATTGTTTGAGTTGTTGCATAGAGAGGTGCAGTATGAAGAAAGCTACAGAAGAGAGTTAGCTTCTAGAACAAGGGCCCTCCAAACATCTATTAGCCAACACATGTCGAAGGAGGAGGAGCAGGTGAATACAGTTGATTATCATTATTATTATAATTGAGTTTTGTTTATCATTATAGTGTGTAAACAAAATCTAATGCAATAATATCAAGAAAAATGTTTGATTTTCCAATATAAAAGATGGCATGGTGATTTGAATGTGTAGCTGTTCTGACTTGAATCGAGCTAAAACAGAGACGTGTCAGGATAGTTTTACGTGTCAAATAAAGATGGATGCTAGTATTATCTGCTGTTTCAATAATCGGATGCTGATTCAATAATAGAAGAATTCAGCACATTCTATCATTTTTTTTGTTTTAATCATGTTCTACCTATGTTATATCCGTTTCCAATGAAGCCAAAGACTCGTTAGTCTTTAGCTTTGGAATATGATGAAGTTAAAGAAAGTGACTCACTAATTCTCCATGCTTCTTTGATCGTGCAGTAGTAGAGTGTTGATTCTTTTTGTGGAGTAATTTTCCTTATGGGTCATCTATAACCACCACTCTGTGCTAACAAGGTTGCGTACATTCTAACCCTCTTACCCAGCTATAGGCGGGAGCCATTTAGGCATCATGGTAATGTTGTAATTTTTTACCCATGTTTATGCTGGAAAATTTCCAGGTTTTTCCCTTGCTCATTGAGAAATTTTCTTTTGAGGAGCAAGCATCACTTGTCTGGCAGTTCCTCTGCAGTATACCTGTTAATATGATGGTGGAATTTCTTCCGTGGCTTTCTTCCTCTGTCACCACTGATGAGAGACAGAATATGCGTAAATGCTTGCGTAAAATAATACCAAATGAGGCTCTTCTTCATCAGGTAAGCATCTTTACTGCTTGGAGTCCTTCACTTGAATCAATTGTTTGTTGACGTTGTTTTTCTTTATGGAGGTCATTTTCACTTGGATGGATGGACCAACATTAAATGAGGGTTGCTCGATTTCTGGCTCGACATTGCCATCCAACCTTAATTCTACAGCTTGCAATTCAGTGGCTCAAACCAATGGGGCGCCTACTGCTTGTAAGGATCCTCAGGTTGGGAAAAGGAAACACATTGAGTTGAGCATTACAGCTAACGATGCAGATCTCAGTTGCCCAATAGATGAGATATTGCACTGGCATAAGGCAATCAAGCGTGAACTTATTGAAATAGCAGAAGCTGCGAGAAACTTACAGCTGAATGCCAAGTTTTCTGATTTTTCAGGGTTTAATGAGAGGCTACACTTCATAGCAGAAGTTTGGATCTTTCACAGGTATGGCGTCTGATGCTATTTGATTTTTCATCTAATTCTTTTGAATAGAAATATGCCTTGAATTCCTGCGCATGTTGAACAATGGAGTCCAGTTGTTGGCTGTAGATATATTTGTCACTGGCATCTGATAATCCGTCGAAGCTTACCTTGCCTGAAAGTGGCAACGCAGACAAATATCAGATGAGCCTCTTGCACTATCCTGTGTTTCTTTCTCTCCTCTCTTTTTTTTGGGTATCATTAGAGCAAAATTCAACCATATAGAATGATTGACTTTGTGATGGGCTGGTTATTGTATTTGGGTTGGTGGATTTATCATTTTATCATCTTCGATGTCACTTGTAAAGAATAGATGGTCTTGCTGTATGTCTTTGTAACAGTAGCTTTGATTCTTAATGCCTCTCAGAGCACGATTTGAGAGGGTAAAAAGCATTCAGAGCCTTAGGGGAAAAAGGAGCTTTATGTCGCCAATCCGTTCTTTGGATGAAGGAACTTGGAGGGAATTAAAGGGAGGAGAGAGAGAGAGATGGAGGGTTTCTTTTTATTTCCGTACCTAGCCAAATCATTATTCTTCCAACAATCAAAATCCTACTACATAGGAAATATTTGGAAGGAAATAATCATTGCTTAATTCTCTCCCTCCTTTCCGTTCATTAGTTTCCCTGGTCCCTACCCCTTCCGTCCTAGTATTGTATCCAAGCAATTCCTTAGCATAATATTGGTTCTTTTATTGAGCTGCAGTGGCCCTCTTTATGAGTCTGTCAAGTGTAAATTTTTCCCATACTTGAGTTTCTGAACTCCAAATGTTTAACTGGCCAAAGCTAGAAATTGTGTTGTCGTTGGCATAAGCTATTATAATTGTTTTTACTAGCAGGGTGTTTTGTGAATTTTATTTTGTTGTTGGCACTAGTTAAACGTCTTATTTGTGGGTTAATTTTCATTGTAAATTTGCACAAATATTCCCCAACTGCTGACACATTTGTTTCATATACTCCTTCTGTTTCACTCAGTTAAGCCCATATGATATTTTAAAGACAAACAAGGCTAGTTGAGTGAAATAGAGGGATTATGCATTACATCCAACAGTTTTCTGTACCCACTTCTTGTTTGCCGTATCTCATCCTCACATGACGTTATTATTATTCAAAATCCAGATCATACTGTGTATGCCGGTTTTGTTGGGTCAACATAACCTTTGACACTGAGACAGGTACAATTCATGTACTTTTAAGTGCGGTCATATATTGTGTCAGGTGGAATTGCGTTTAGAGTCATTACTGCATTAGGTTATGAGTTTGGTTAGGGAATTTCATGTTTATGCCATCATAAGGTCAATTGATTTTGCTGTTATAACTTAAATTATCAAAGTTATATGTTAGGTCCATCTCATTTGGATCATTGTTAAGCAAAGTCATTATGTGATCAGTCATTATTGTACCACGGGTTCACCAATGTCAGTTTAGGGAGTCTGGAACTAATCGGGCTGTATTTGACAAATTACCGTCAGGTCTTAAATAAGATAAGATAGTTTTTGGTTCACTGATTTTTGGGTTCTATGGGGTGGATGGCTTTCGCGCTTTTTGAGCCGGGTTTTTTAAGGTGATTTCCATTTTAATATTACTACAAACAGCCTGTAAAATGCTTTAAAAGTAATTTTCATCAAGTCTTAAACAATGTAGGGATTTGTTCAGAGGCAGTGATGTGGCACTGTTCATGAGGCGATGTAGTTTGTTAAGTCTTAAACCATGTTCAATTAATCGATTGTGTAATTTTCATCCTTGTAATCGTTGTCTTGGGATTTTAATTTACTTCTAGACCTATGACTTTATGATCCTTATAAAGTTATAGCCATGACAAATCCATAACAGTCTTGCTCTGTTGAGAATGTGTACCTGTTTCCTTTCATCCTCTCAAATCAAGATCAGTATTTGACTTACGGCTTTCATTGGGAGACTTGATTTATATGGGATGCTAGGATGCTATCTCTTGTCCTTTCGTCAAGGGCCATCTAAGTCGTGTTGTATGCATCTCAATTAAATGTTGTGAGCTAATAGATTGCTATATTCCGCGTAGTTGTGAAATCATGCTTTATTTTTATTGTTGTTTGCAGCATTGCTGAGGACAAGGTTATATACCCTGCCATAGATGCAAAAATTTCTTTTACCCAGAAGCACGATGAAGAAAAAAGTGAATTTGAGAAACTTAGATGCTTGATCGAGTGTATACAAATTGCTGGGCTAGAATCATCTCTTTCTGATTTTAACCCGCAACTATGTGCTTATGCTGACCAAATAATGGAGTCCATACAGAAGCATTTTGATAAGGTGGAAGTTCAGGTGTGTACATGTGGAAGTATGATTTTCTAGAAACCGGGTTCTTATTTTGGTTTTATTTTGGTTTAAGTGAGAATAAAATTCTTCATCAAATGCAACGATGTATTATTCCCGAGATTTACTTTAGACCATATGTGAAGCGGTGGCCATGCAGAACGCTCATATAGATGTGAATTTCAATTGTCATTCTAATCTGGATAACACTTCTAAGTTTTATCTGATTATATCGATCTTGCAATTTAGGTACTCCCACTTGCTCGAAAGCTTTTTAGTCCCCAAAGACAACGGGAACTTATGTATCAAAGCCTATGTGTGATGCCTTTGAAATTGATTGAACGTGTATTGCCTTGGCTGATGGAATTGCTCGGCGAAGAAGCAGCAAAGATTTTTCTCAAAAATATGCATATGGCAGGTAATCAATTTTTTACAGTATGGTAATGTCCTCGTAATCCTGCACAGTTTAATTTGTCTGATATTTAGTCAAGTTTTTTCTACAGCCCCAGCTTCTGAGACTGCTCTAGCCACACTTTTTTCTGGTTGGGCTTGCAAAGGTTTGACAAGTGATGTCTGCTTGGCATTGAGTGCAATTGGGTGCAGTCCTGCAAAATTTGTATGTAAGGAAGTTAATGGTCATATAACACGTAAATCCAATCCTTGTGCGTCTAATAACGAAAAAGCTACTTTAGTCTATCAGAATGATGAATCTCAGCCTTACAACCAAGGAAACATAGTATCAAGAGAGAAATTTGCTGAGGTTTCCGACAAAAGAGAACTTGATTGTCAAAGGTTACCGTGTGGCATTCTTTCTTGCTGTGTCCCTGGTTTAGGAGTTAGTAGTGGTAATCTCCTGAGTTCTTTGTCTGCTACTAAATCTCTCCGTTCCTTATCTCTTAGTTCCATTGCGCCCTTCCTAAATTCAAGCCTTTTCAACTGGGAGACGGAGATCAACATTTTGGATGCTGGTTCTACTTCAAGGCCTATTGATAATATATTTAAATTTCACAAAGCTATTCGTAAAGACTTGGAGTATCTGGATGCTGAATCTGGAAAACTAAATCAGTGTGATGAGGCTTTTCTTAGACAGTTTAGTGGTAGGTTCCGCCTGCTGTGGGGACTTTATAGGGCTCACAGTAATGCTGAGGACGATATAGTTTTTCCAGCACTGGAATCTAAGGAAACACTACACAATGTTAGCCACTCATATACTTTGGATCACAAACAAGAAGAGAGGCTTTTTGAAGACATATCGTCTGCACTATCTGAGCTTAATAAACTTCACGTTTGTCTTACTAGATCAATAGCTGCTCATGATCCAATCATAGGTCATTCTGATGCTGGAAAATCTAGTGAATGTTTGAAGAAGTATCATGAACTAGCCACAAAGCTTCAGGGAATGTGCAAGTCTATTAGAGTAACTCTTGATCAGCATGTTTTCCGAGAAGAGCTGGAACTTTGGCCTCTGTTTGACAAGCATTTCTCTGTGGAGGAGCAGGATAAACTTGTTGGTCGCATAATTGGTACTACAGGAGCTGAGGTACTTCAATCTATGCTGCCTTGGGTAACTTCTGCTCTCACACAAGAGGAAGAGATTAAGATGATGGACACGTGGAAGAATGCGACAAAAAATACTATGTTCAGTGAGTGGCTCAATGAATGGTGGCGAAGAAATCCTGCTTCCCAACAGTTCTCCGCATCAGAAGTGGGTAGTGCACAAGGTTTGTGATCTATTAAACGATGCATCATTGAGCTGCTGAGGGCATCCATTTTTTCTTTTCAATTTATGAATTTTTTTCTTCATCATATTTGACACTCGTTTTATGATCATTAGGCCATGATTTATGTGATTCTCTGAACTCAACTGATCAGTCCTTCAAGCCTGGATGGAAAGATATCTTCATGATGAATCAAAATGAACTCGAGTCTGAGATTCGGAAAGTTGCACGTGATTCAAGCCTTGACCCAAGAAGAAAAGATTACCTGATCCAGAATCTAATGACTAGGTTCATTACTAACATTTTGGTATCAGTTCTGTCTCAAGTTCCACGGTATAGTTGGTTTTTATGCTCATAGAAATTGTTTTATGGTAGTCGCTGGATAGCTGCTCAGCAAAAGTCTTCCTATGAAGGAACAGGTGAGTCTTCTAGTGCAAATGACTTTATGGGGAGCTTCCCTTCATACCGGAATCCTGAGAAGAAAATCCTTGGGTGCGAACATTACAAAAGAAACTGCAAACTTCGAGCTGCCTGCTGTGATAAATTGTTTACATGCAGGTTCTGTCATGATAAAGTTAGTGACCACTCCATGGATAGGTGGGCCATGTTACTCTTTTTACTTTAGGTTCTGATTTAACGGCAGTTGGATACTTACTATCCTGCCTTCTTATTTCTGTAGGAAGGTTACCTCTGAAATGATGTGTATGCAATGCTGTAAGATTCAGCCTATTGGACAGGTCTGCACAACACCCTCTTGCAATGGACTTCCAATGTCTAAATATTACTGTGGCATCTGCAAATTTTTTGATGACGAAAGGTAAAGGAGCACATGTTCAATTTCCATTCACCATTGCATTGCATTGTTTTCAATATGTAAAATTGAGGTCAGGATTTGGCGAGAGAAGATTGAGGTTGTGACGACAACTTGAGACTTGATCTTCGAATCAGAAGTAGTGGCCTAACTTTGGCTATCCACGCCATTAATGTTATGGTTGTGATAACCTTCAAAACCAAGGATTGAGTCATTGCCCAAATTTAAAACCATGGTTCCGACCATGGTACTAAAATTTAATGGAAGTACAAGTTGCCACTAAGCCCTTTAAAAAATCCCTTTATTTCAGTCCAGTCAACTGGTAATTCAAACTACCGTTGATGCCTTTTAGATATTTTGTAACTATATAACTTATTACTTTTCAGAGAAGAATCGGTCAACTGATGCATTTACAAAAGATGTGTATTTGTGAAAAAGATGCAAAAAGTTTATACGAGGGACGACTAAGACTGTTAACAAAATATGCCCTGATTTCAGATTTAAAGAAGTGAAAAAACAACACATTTAGTTAATCATATTGAAATTAGAATCACATAAATTGCCAAGGCGTCTCAACATTGCTGCAAACTGCTACCAGTATCGCATTTTTGTACAATGTTTAAGACTGACTTAGTCAAATTTGATGGTCCGTGCCGCTGTCAGTCTTTTCCATTTGGTTATTGAATAATATAGGTATGCAAATATTTAATAGGTATTCTGAGACATGGTCATTGGTTTTGAAGAATAATAAGCTCTCGGGCCTCTCACAGTCTCAGGCACAATAGAGAACAGATTTATGGTGCTGTTGGTCTATATAGGCATATTTTTTCGACAAGGTTTGCCAGTCATGTAGATTAAGTCAACATTTTAGACGTACTGACTGCCCCTGATTCCTCCAAGTTTTTTTCCTTAAGCGTCAAGAATGTACAGGACTGTTTTGAGGACCCTTTATTATAAATTGTTTTGATCATTTTTAAGCTATTGAAGCACATTTTCATAGTCACTTGGGCGTTATCCTGACACAACGGATCAGCCGGGAAGACATTTGTTTTGCTGAATGGAAAACTTACTTGCTGATACTGCGTTTGTTCTTGAAATTCTGTATTAGGAGTGTCTATCACTGCCCCTTCTGCAATGTATGTCGCGTAGGAAAGGGACTTGGTGAAGACTGTTTCCATTGCATGACTTGTAATTGCTGCCTAAGTGTAAAGTTAGTCGACCACAAATGTCGCGAGAAAGAACTGGAAACCAATTGCCCGATTTGCTGTGATTTTCTCTCCACATCTAGTGAATCGGTCAGAACTCTTCCTTGTGGCCATTTTATGCATTCAGCTTGCTTTCAGGTAGTTTTTACTTAATTACCTGTACATCTATTTATCTGTGTTTCTCTTTGTTGTTTGCGCCTCTCCACGCTTCAGAAAACCATAGCTTTTTGTCTAAAGTTTTAATTGTAGCTTTTTGAAAAATATATCAGACTTAGAGAATACTGTCATTCGGATTATACTGGAAAACTCCATTTAAAACAGTTTGTGTGCCTTTCTGATACAGTAACTCATCATTTTGTGATCCACGGGCAATGCACAAGAGCAACGGAATGAATTGTGACAAATTAGAGAAGCAAAGATGAAGTGGCGATAAAAAAAAAAAAAAAAAAAAATGATTATTGGTCTTCAAGTCTTTCTAAAAATTTAGGTGCTCTATATTATGAAACAGAGGATGAAAAGATAAGTTGAGCTATAATTTTGTCTTGTACTTACAAGATTGTGGAATTACAGGGGTATGCTTTCTGAAAATTTGTCCTGCTATATTAGAGTCTCACACATACAATTTTTTTTCTATGAGTCGCAGGCTTATACTTGCAGCAATTACATCTGTCCTATCTGTAGCAAGTCACTAGGAGATATGGCGGTATGTTTTTTCTTTTATCTGTATTCGTTTCTCAACTACACAAGTTTTTTATTGCATCTTTAGGAAGTAGTTTAAATGAACATTTTCCGTGCTTTGATATGAAGATAATGCATTGTAAAAGGATTCTGGTTGTCCATGAGGTTTTGCTGGTGTCCAAACAATATGAAAGTTCTGTAATACTA
>JAOWBH010000027.1:609612-620420 GCA_028566215.1 Silene coronaria
GTTTAGTATTGATTGCGATTGAAACTGTTCACAGCTTTCTTGCTAATCCTGTCAAAATCTGTTAATAAATGTTACTGCTAAAAGTGGTTGCATTATCAAAGAACTTTCCTAGGTGCAACTTTACAAGTCCCATGTGACATTCGTCAATTATGGTTTGCTCTTTGGATTCTTTCATGTGTTGACAATTATGCCAAAAGATCCAATTTTTAGTTCAACAATTGTCTACAAACTTTGAAAATTCAAGGATTATGAAAGTTCTGCGTAAAGCGACGCATATAATCAATCATGCATCGAGAAAAAAACATACTGTGAAAATAAATTTATGTTCTTCTCATCACTTGATAGTTGGTATATAAAGTTTAGTGACAATACACTATATGTATGTTCCGACTAAAGGGTAATTGAAATTCTTTATGTAGTACTAGGGAAAATGTTACATCCGACCCTTGTTCATTCATACACCATTTGGAGCAGGACCTTATTCGGCCTTGCGACTGATATATTGTAGGTGTAGGGGACTACGTAAAGTTGCGAAGGGGTGGGGAGTTAGGGTCTAGTAAGGTCCTGCCCCGACCGAGCCTGAGACAATGCATAAGATCCCTGAAAAGCTAGTAAACTGACTTTAATTTAAATCGTCATACTGTATGTATGTAGAAGATGATGAAGAAAATGAACTTTTATTATTTGCTAATGTATAAACAATGTGTTTCTGTACAAACATTCTAGATGATTATGAGCTATACTCTTACAGAACATTTGTGTCGCCGCTGATCCAAACAAAAAAAACATACAGTAGAATTTACAGTCAATGAAGCTAAGTTTCCTGCTCTATTTCACACATGTTACAGTTTTTGAGTGTATTTCTGATCTGTACATTGCCCCGAGACCACTGATTTTCTTTTCGTGTAGGGAGACAATATAGACGCGGTTTCGGGGCCATTTAATGAATGCAACCACTCAATGACTTTACCAACTACGTTGGTTAACTGGCTGGCAGACCACCGATGATTATATCCACAGCAAAACTGCGGCGAAACAAAAATCTGACCTCAACAGCCCTTAGAATTTTGCTTTGCAGGTCATCAAAATATTAATATCAGCCTTTAGTCCGACGTCTTTCCCTCCTACTTGCAGCTACACGGGCTGTATACCCAACAGTAGTGTGCCGAATAGATCTTTGGCGGACCATGTTGCAATACTCAGGGTCCTCTGTCTTTCCCTCCAGCCTAATCCATTGGATCATCTGATGGTACATAGGAAGGAACCTCATTTGAAGAGCAGAGTAAGTGACATACGGGACTAAAGCGGAGAGCACCACAAAAAGGGTCAGGACCCAATACGCAAGTGATGGGGCGAGTGACTCGATAAACACTTGATATGCTGTAGTGGATGTGTCCGGACTCATTGCCCCGTAAATCAAGACGAAGATATACCATAAAGCAATTCCGCCCCAGATGACAATATGTTGAATTAAGGTGAAGTAGCTAATGAAGAGTGCCATCTGGCAGTTTACCACCCAGACGACACATGTGTACATTGTAGCCCCAAAGATTTGCATGTCAGCAGGTTGTCCATGGTGGGTGAATGATTGGTATGATAAGGCTAATTTGCAGAAGAAGAAGGTGATTATCCCACTACACATTCCGTTGAACATCCAACTGAGTATCCGTAGCCAACTGAAGAGGACGTTTTGGACGCCTTCTTGGTATAGTAAGGGGAACTGTCAGGAAAACAGCACAAAACAGTGAGATGAGTAATACAGTTGGATGAAATAAATCAGAATGGTTGTCAATGCAGTTTCAATTATGAATCATCGGAAACAGCCTCTTTGTGTTGTCAACACAAGGGTAGGCCTCTTTCGCCGCACATTCGCACTCCCTTGCACCGGTAATGGTGGAAATCGTTGCGTTATTGGGTTACTGTCCTATAGATTTATTCGGGAAAGTTAAGAAAGTTTTGATAAACTAAGAAAGGCTCCTTACATTCATAAGAGGTACTTTGTAGTTCGTACTATGATAGATATAAGACCAAGATGAGTAATAATTCATTTACCTTGAGACAGTAACGAGCAGAGACATCTTGATCAAACACTCCCAAAGCAATTGCAGGAAGTGAAGTGAACAGCACATTATACAGTGATAGAAACCAGTCATTATATGCCGGTTGTCCAGAGAACGATGTATATGCTTCAAACAAAAAGAGCGTGACTCCAAAAACGACATTCTTGTAGAAGAAATAGCAGATCTGGCAAGATAAAACCCTTATCAGTATTAGATTTGGTGAACAATTTAAATCAGGGCCAAGCAGCAAAAGATGAATTTTCTAGAAAATTACCATCGAGCTTATTCTTCTGTAGCAATAATGTCCATGTACAAGCAACAAACGCTCCAAAAATCGAAATTGAGCAATTGCAATATCACTCGACATTACAGCCTGCCAAATCATACAAATCAAGAAACAATGAGTGATCAGAGTTGAGTCAGTGGAATAAGAGAATGTAAAATCAAACAAACCCCTGACAAATGTCAGTTTATGTACCTGCATGCCTTCAACACCACTAATCCCAACCCCAATATCAGCCTCTTGAAGCATTCCCACATCATTCGCTCCGTCACCTATTGCTAATGTTGTTTTCTTGGTTCCATTTTTCACTAGTCTAGTGACCTACATTTTGCAATAATCATAATTAGAATACAAAATAAGAAAAGGAAGCTAAAAGCCAAAAATCTCGTAATACTCCAGTAAACAGTCAGTGTGCATACCAATGCCTTTTGTTTCGGAGATGAACGACAGCAAATAACTGAAGCGCATGCAATTGCAAGCTCTAGGAATAAGTTTTTCATGTCATCTTCTAGAGCATATGCAAGAGACTTCCCATCCATGATTAAAGCATACGCCTCAGAAGCTGATGCGTCCATTTGGGACTTCGCATCAGTAATCTGCTTGAGCACACATTCTCTGGATGCCTATCATAGTGAAATTTAACATCAATAGCTGTAATGATTCAAACTCAAAGAGATTAAGTGAACTTAACCATCAAGACGGTTTGACTTGACCAAATTCTCACCTTAGTAATAGCATTCTTGTCCCCCATTTTTTCCAACGATAAGATTTCTGGTGTTTCTAAGTTGATTATTATTTGCTTCATCCCTTGTCTCAACAAGCTACAAGCAAACCTGTAATTTACCACGTCCTGTTAGACAAATAATGAGACATAGCGCAAAAGCAAGTGCGGTAAAAAGTGAACCCATACCCTATATTTATAGCTGTCTCCATCTTATCACCAGTCAAGACCCATATCTTTATTCCTGCTTGTGCAAGCTTGTCAATACACTCTGGAACCTGTACACAGATTCAGCTCAGAAAATTAGATATTTTCAACACTTATGCAACATGGTTTTGAGGTAATCCCAACTACCATCGCCCAATGCCTCAAAGACGTCGTCAATGACCGGCAAGGTGGGGTTAAGTGAGGTCAAATGTACAGAGCTTTGCCTATTTTCCTTTTCTTGAATTTATTCCATCACAAACCATGCTTAAAAATAGTAAGAATTTGAATCATTGAGAATGGAAACAGCTAGATTAGAGATGAACAAAATTACCCCTCGTTGAAGTTTGTCCTCAACTGCAGTGGCACCAAGAAGAAACAAGTCTCTTTCAATAGTTTCAGCCACTTGTTCAATGAGTGTTTCCCGGTCTGCACTAACTGAATTTCTGGCAGCATTGAACTTTTCATCGAACTCTCTAAATTCTTCCGCGTCTATCTCTCGATAGGCAAGTACTAAAGTTCTCAGTCCGGCATCTGCATATTCATGCAGATGATCCCTGGTCTTCTTCTCAAAGTCATTACCATTAGGGGCAAGCAGTGAAAACATGACACTGAAAGAAAAAGAAACAGCATGTACATAATCAGAAACCGTCATTGTTATTTTTAAAATAAAACAAAGAAACATAAGCAATTGCGTCAATTCATACTTGTCAGCGCCCTTGGAGAGTAGAAATATTTTCCCTTCCTCAGTTTGGACAATAACTGACATCCTTTTCCGGGTGCTATTAAACTCCAAGATACTCAGGATTCTGTATTCCCTGTAGTAGTAACATATACGGAGTAACAAGCATCAGACAAAATTGCATTACTACAACAATTAACTAAATTCAGCAAAGTATTATAACTAAATGCAGCACAAGTTAGACCCTCATTAAATTCATGGTAAATCATTAAACCTATAATGAAATGAGGAATATATAAAGAATTGGGTTCGTTACACATGTCAAACCATCTCAGACAAGACTCAGTGCTTCAAATTACGCATTACAAGCCAGGTTGCATGTACAAGCAAACAGAAATCATCTAACCTTTCAATTGTCTGGCCAGAAATTGGATCCAGCTCGTGCAGAGACACAGTGGTTTGAGTCCTTTTGTAGAACTCAAACCCAAGTTCTCTCGCAGCAATAACAAAAGCTGCCTCATCAGGTGACTCGGCTTCATAAGAGACCTTCCCAGTATCTTCATCTACTTCGGGAATTACCGTGTGACAGACTGCCAACAACTGAAAAAACAGTTGTATAACTTCTGAGTGTGGCTCATCTACCCATTTCCCATTCATAACCCTTTCATCCTTAAAATTGAACCCTTTAATCCCAGAACCCGCCTCAACTACATTTTCTGCCTCATCTTGATCATCAAATGTTACTGATAACGGTGAACCGGGGATTAGTCCATTGGGTAAAGGAGACCCTTTTCTTTTGGCCATGGCCCTTTCAACCTCGGTGATACCACGACCATATGCAGTCCCCGCAATAGAACACTTGATAAACTCCATAGAGTTGCAAGTCAGAGTACCAGTTTTATCAGAAAGAATGGTGTCGACTTGACCAAGTTCCTCGTTAAGATTTGACGTACGTGCATGAGCTGGCTTGTCGGCTTCTTCACAGTACATACGAATATCTCGGTTGATGAAATGGCTTTGCAAGACTTTGACAATCTCTATGGACACATATAGGGAAATGGGGATCAGATAACTGTATAGCATGAGTGCAGTCAGCAAGTGAAAAAACGCTGCTAGTGGGGTCCGCTTGGGATCAAAGAAAACTTCTGAGTTGTCGGGTCTGAGGTACCATCGTTTCATCACCCCATTTTTGAGGTCTTCCTTTGTGGCAACACCAAAAGCCACTGATCCAACAAAGGCCATCAAAAACAGCATGGCAAACAAAAAGTAAACTACTTTATCCATCTTCTTCTCGATTCTACTTCGCTTAGAAGGTGGATCAGTAGAATTCTGCATAACCTTTGTATCTTGACCAGTGAAAATGACAGTACCATACACATAATCAGTGTTCCTGAGTTTCGAGTCCCTTAATAGAAGCTGTTGGGTAGTAAGTGGATATTGTTGACCCTCATAATCCATACTTCCCACAAATGTATACAAACTGGCATTAGGATCTTCACATCTTATAGTTGCTCGGAAATCGCTCAAGCTAGAGTCGTCAAGCAATGATGAAGTCACTTCTAATGCTTGCTTTAGCTTCAAGTTAGTCTCTCCATCGAGATTCATAGTTTCTACATAGCAAACAGCATCCTCATAACTAGATGCCAGCAAAAGGATATCAGCTGGAAAGAACTCGTCTTTCTCAACCTTCACGACATCCCCTACTTTAAGATATCTCCATTCTAACACTTCAAACACCCCATTTCCTGTATGCACTTTCACTTTTCTGTTGTTTACCTCAACATCCTGGAAAATATTACCATTTCAAACATCACAAATCGAGCAATCTATTCATTTCTCATGTTCAACATTATATACTCATAATTCAGCCATCATCCATTGCAATCTATTAGTAGTTTAGTACTACAAGAACATCAATATACAATGATTGAATATCATGTATTTATGCAAGTTTTATATGATCTTACAGCAACATAATCTAGAGTTGGATAATCCCAACAACTACCAGACGGTTTCACATGTAATCAACCCACTTATTTACAGGAATGCAAGCAGTATATAGACTAACAGCAACATAACTTACAGTTGGATAATCCCAACTATTATGAGACGGTCTCACATGTAATCAACCCACTTATCTTCAACAAGGCAAGCTCGATATGATCTAACATCAACATAACTTAACAGATGGATAATCCCAGCAACTATGAGACGGTCTCACATGTAATCAACCCACCATATGATCCAACAGCGCCATAACTTAGAGTCGGACAATCCCAATTCCCAACAACTATCATGCGACAGTCTCAACTCACTTTGCTACTACAACAATGCAAGTCATAACATAGCATATCATAAATTCACTTGCTCCACGAATTAAACCACAAAACAACAATAAAACCAAACAAGATGGATTACAAACCTGTTTTTGTCGCCGCCAATCTTCGATTCCTTCCTTCAACATACTCACCCCAATGACAAAAATCAAAGGAACAACAGCACTGACAACACTATAAGGAGCAATAGAAGTGAATGCTAAGATCCCAGTAACAAGAAAATAAAAATTAGCAACTCTTCTAAATTGCTCAAACAATGATTTAGGAACAAAAGTTGCAACTGTATATTTTGTAGTACTAACATAATTATCAGGGTATTTTCTTACAGTAAATTCAGAATCTTCAGGTTCATTACTAAAAACTACTCTTGAAAACCCAGGTCCACCAATTTGTGAATGTTCTTCTTCTTCAAATGAAGCTTTTCCACAATGAAATGAATAGATCTTGCTAAACCTTAATCTCTTTCTCCTCCTTGGATTCACCATTGTTAAATCTTAGTGATTTTCCCAAAAAAATGCAAACTTTTTATCTTACGGTCTTAAAAGTACTTAGATTGAACAATTTAACCCACCAACAAACTACAAATAACAAAACCCAACAAATTCCTGACTTTTGTAGCTCAAACCCCAAGTAAAATAATGTATAAAAAAAGGGTTACTTTCCGTCAATACGACTTTATCCAGTGTCTCAATGGCTCCAGCAAATCACCGATAATTGTTCACAAGGTGGATAAAATCATACAATAACTTAACAAAGATTGTAAAAACTTTACAAAAGAAAATTTTAGAAATTTGGAAAGAAATCTACAATATTTATCTTCTACAAAAGTATATTATTACAAAGAACAAATTAAGAGGATGAAGTTATGAAAAAATGGTAATGAAATGTAAATAATGAGAAATAATAAGTGAATTAATAAGGAGAGAAAAAAAGGAAGGAAAATTCAAAGGGATGTGGAGTTTCTCTTACTAGAAAATATATTTTCTTCTAGTAATATGGAGCTTTGAATGAAGACTTTTACATCATATCATATCCCTCCATGTTTGACTTGTAATCCTTTTGTTTGGTTGACACGAAATTGCCTATTTTCAATTTATAATCACTCATTAATTAATCATTAATGGGGTGAAAACCCTAAGAAAGTGAATAATTTTGGTGAATGGTTGTGATGGGAAAAAAGAAGAGGAAAAAAATTTGTAATTGTAAATGAGGGTTCTATAAGAGGAAATATGAGATAAATTAGGAAAAAAAAGCTGATGGAAGAGAAGTCGGAATTAAAATTAAGAGAGTGGCCAGAATGACGTTGGAAAGGGTTATTCTGTATTTTACAGTTTACAGATGTAATTATTTTATTGAAAATAGGAATAATAAAGTGTTAATATAACATTCTCAAGCTGTTATTGTTTTTATTCTCATTAATCAATCATGTATTTATATAAGTATAGTTCATAAATCAGATATAAAAATAATATGGTTTCTCAACCAGCTAATGTTTAAGATGATAATATAAAGAAAACTGGTGATTTACGTCAGGATATGATCATATCCCGACATTGATTCTAGAAGTCCCGTGAAAATTATAAAATAAAATGATCCACCATGGATGTGTGGCCAAACATTTGTTCATGCTTTTTTATTTGTTCAATGTCCTTAAATTTCATTTGTCCGAAAATGGTGGATAAATAAAAAAAAAAAAAAAAATACTCTCACAATGTATAAATATTGTACTTAATTAGTATCTTCTCACATCTTAACATGAAGTCACAATGTAAATAGTCTTTAATTGACTAAACACTAAAGTTAGGACACCCTCGTTTGACATGGAGATAGAAATTACCAACAAGGTTTCAATAACATAGTAAACCTACTACATATCTAGACAATGAAATCAATGTCAAATAAGTACTACTTGTTTGATATATGTCATGTTAAAATAAATTCACATAAATTACTTAATTACTCTATTACGTGTCATTATAATGTGTATAATTTGTATCCACGATAACTTGAAGAAGTTATTCCATGTTATAATCGTAAAGTTGTGCTTGTTTTCTGGTATTTATTGAATATTCATGTTCAACTCTTTCGGGATGGTTCGTAAATTGAAGGCTTCAACTTAATTACCCCGTTAATCCGTAAGATGAAATAGGTTAGTCCTATCCTAGGGACAGAATCAATCTGGTTTTCTTAACTTATCAAAAAAAAAAAAAAAAAACACTCCAATGTATTAACAAAATGAATATAATAATCATTATGCTAATAAATCACTATGAATATTTGAAAAAATGAATATTTAAATATGTATAACCTCAATTAAAATGCGAATACTATCGAATATGTTTGTCAGTTATTATCACCTACACAAACCAAATACTCTAAGTATATGTAGTGAATAATAATAAGCCCAAATTGTCGAAAATGTCTTAATCAAGAAATTTATAAGGATATGTAATGAATAATAAGTCAAACGAAAAAAAATATTTTATTTAGTTTTAAACGGATTTAGAAGTACAACTTGGATTTTAACAGTAAAAAAATATTCTAAGCATGATGATGATATAAGTCAAAATGAATTTAAATTAAAATAGAGAAAGGAGAAATAGCAAAACCTTGGCAAAAAACGCAAGTGATTACGTAACAAAGTAATGAGAGAAAATGAGTAGCATTGTTTTTAAAAAGCATTGACCCAATCTTACCGTTGCATCAGACAGGTACGCAATTTTGCCCGACATGACGGCGCGACTTGTGATCATCATACATCAAATTACCACTCCTTAATTACACTATATTAAATTAAATTAAACTAACCTTTTAGTTTAGCCACTTGTAATATTGAAAAATTTAGTGAATATATTATATATATAATGATCCTATTTTTAGCCAAAAAAAAAATATTTATAATGATCATATTAAATATTACTTAGTACTTAATAACACTATCACATCATTAAATATTTGGGATCACTCTTGTCTCCTACCCATGTTTTTAGAGGTGTTGTCGTTGGAAAAATTAGATTTGTGATAGTAGTTGCAATAGAAATAATTATTTACTTTAAAAATTTATACATGAAAATTTTAGTTGAATACCAAATGCTCTAAAATATAATTTATTTAATAACATTAAAAGAGTTATAAACTCTGATATTTGTACCGTTTAAGATAATACAAAGTATTACAAATTATTAAATTTCATGATTTGAAAACATAAACTGTTCCAAACAAAATCAGAGTTTTTATACTCCGGTTTTCTAATCCCAATTTATTATTTAGTTTGACTATTCAATCTAATATAATACTTCCTTTATTAATTTATGAAAGTGACTACATATTCGTTTATAGATATCATGAACATACAACTTATATGAGTTTAAACTTTAAAGGTTACAATACATTATTGAAAATATTTTTTTTTGTTTTGATGTAAAACAACTCTATACAACTACATTAATATTTCTAATAGCTACTTTTTCGATTATATTAACTGCGACCATCCTATTATTAACTTACACAAATTCTCATTTGTGACGACACTATTCCTTTATAAAGACCAAGTGAGATATGAGTTGTGAAAGATCACAAGCATGTGATTGACGTAGCAAATATAGCATTGGTCACTTACTCCTGAGTTATTATGGTGGTTAAATGATTATCCAATGGCTTAACAAAACATGTGAGACGCCAGCTTTGGTGGAAGGGAGAACATAAATATGTGTGCAGTGTGCTAACCATAAATTTCAGAAGATCCAACTGCACAAGTCAAATGGTGGCTACCTATTATAGTATTCCACCTTTGATTTTCTAGAAATCCTTGACTTACTTTATTATACACTTGTTATAGTTCAATTAGTTAATACTGTACTGTATTTGTTATTACGAAGGGTTAAAAATTGTAACACAAATGATCATTTTATGGTGAAAAGTAACTATTTATAAATTTTTATTTTATGATATCATAGTTATTGTACATTTTATCATAAAAATGATTATAACTTTTTGTCACAAATAAGAATTTGTGTAATAAATACAGATAGTTTAACTTACTTCTTTTTTTAAGTAATTATTGTGTGAGATTGTCTTACATTATAAAACAATCCATTTGTATTAAAACTACTCTTTTATTATTAGTAGCAACAAGTGAATGAACTTTTCTAGAAATAATGAGTCTCCCTTGTGACGGATAAACTTGCAACGAGTCAAATATCTCTCATTTGTGTGGATAAGACAAGTTTAGGTAATCACACATAGCTTGTCTTTATCTATCCATGTGAGTTATATTTGACCCGTCACATACTTATGTGTTACAAATGAGAATTTGTTTTCTACAAAAGGTTCGTCTCAAGGTAGGTAAAACCGTCTTATTCTAAAATTTGTATTCATTTGTTTTCCATTTCAAGTGGATAATACTACCCTTCAATCAACTTCATTAATTGATGCAAGTAACAATCCGTCTCCCTTGTGACGGACACTATCCGTCACAAGGTAGAGACGTGAGACAAGAGAAGCAAGTGGGAGAGGTAGGTAC
>JAOWBH010000027.1:620520-631124 GCA_028566215.1 Silene coronaria
GTCGCTGTTGGTGTGGTGGTGGTGGTGGATGGTGTGGTGATTATGGTGGTGGTAGCGTCATGGTGGTGGCTTGGTGGCGGTGGCGTCGTGGTGGAGGTGGTGCTTTGGTGGTGGATGATGTGGTGGCAATGGTGGTAGTGGCGTCATGGTGGTGGCGTCGTAGTGGTGATGGTGGTTGCGTCATGGTGGTGGTTTGGTGGCGGTGTTTGTGTGGTGGTGGTGGAGCTTTGGTGGTGGATGATGTGGTGGTTGTGGTGGTGGTGGCGTCATGGTGGTGGCTTGGTGGCGGTGGCATCGTGGTGGAGGTGGTGCTTTGGTGGTGGGTGGTGACGTGGTGTGGTGGCTGTGGTGGTGGTGGCGTCATAGTGGTGGCTTGGTGGCCATGGTGGTGGTGGTGCTTTGGTGGTGTATGGTGTGTGGTGTGGTGGTAGTCGCAAGTGTGGTGGTAGGTGAATAAGGTGGTTGAAGGGTAATAAGGGTAATGAAATCTCATACCTTGGGGGGTGAGGGGTAAGGAAGTAGAAGGATTTTGGGGTAAGGAAGAGAATTGCATTCCCTTAGTTTGTGTCAAACAAACACCAACAAAGGTAATCAATAACTTTATTTCCGTTTCCCTTTCTTATAGACCCCCAACCAAACGCCCCCTAAAAGAAAATGTTTGCAACAAGTAAAAAACGCATCAGTAATGAGTTGTGTACCTTGAGACAGTAACGCGCAGAGACATCCTGATCAAACACTCCCAAAGCAACCGCAGGCAGTGAAGTGAACACCACATTGTAGAGTGTCAAAAACCAATCATTATATGCCGGTTGTCCAGAAAAGGATGCATATCCTTCAAACAAGAAAACTGTCACTCCAAAAACAATGTTCTTGTAGAAGAAATAGCAGATCTGCCAAGACATCACATGACCCTCCAATTATTAGTTTTTACTTGAAAATCTTCAATTACAGTTACTCTAGTGGATTTTTTTTCTTTGAGAAGAGATGATACCATTGAGCTTATCCTTCTGTAGCACCAGTGTCCATGCACAAGCAACAAACGCTCCAAAAACCGAAATTGTGCAATAGCAATATCACTGGACATTACAGCCTGCCATATGACAAAAACGGAGATTAATTGAGCTGCCATAATTTATGTTACGAGGAATCAATACAGAGGCTGAATTACATACCTGCATTCCTTCAACACCACTAATTCCGATCCCAATATCAGCTTCTTGAAGCATTCCCACATCATTAGCTCCGTCACCTATTGCTAATGTTGTTCTATTTGTCCCGTTTTTCACCAGTCTAGTGACCTACAGTTAGCCAAAATGATACTTAGAGAACATGTCATAAAAACGTAGTCCCTCTTTTTCTAGTGGCCTCTTTTTATGTTGAAAAATTACATTTGATGCTAATGATGAAACAATCCATTCACTGGCCAAGTCTCCTTTTCTTCTTCCGTGATTGTACCTCAAAATACTTTTTGTGTTTTTCTCAAATCAGTTGCCGCTTTTATTTGTAAAAGAATCAAAGAAACAGAGAGAGTACAGTATAATACAGATTAGCGCTCGAAATTCATAATGGTCATGATACTCATGAAAACAGTCTGTAATCATACCAGTGCTTTCTGTATAGGAGATGAACGGCAACAGATCACTGAAGCGCAATTGATTGCAAGCCTAAGGAATAAGTTCTTCATATCATCTTCTAAAGCATATGCAAGAGATTTCCCATCCATGATTAAAGCATATGCCTCGGAACCTGCTTCTGATGAAATAATTTGGGCCATTGCATCGTTAAGCTGCTTGAGCACACATGCCTTGGATGCCTACATTGTGTAACAGTGGAACATCAGTAACTTTGATATATGCATTCGCTTTAAAGAATACTCCCTTCATTTCAATCAATCAATGTGTACTGCACTACCGCTTTGATAGTTAGTGAAGAAAAATTCAAACGCAACTAATTGACTAAAACGGGGGGAGTAGTATCCAGTAGAAATGATGATCAAGACAGTTTGACCTGACTTGACCGAATTCTCAACTCCGTTGTGGCGTTTGTGCACAACTCACCCTAGTGATGGCATACTTGTCACCCATTTTCTCTAATGTTCTGATTTCTGGTGTCTCTAAGTTGATGATTATTTGCCTCATTCCCTGTCTCAACAAGCTACAAGCAAACCTGTAGTTCACCAGGCACATTAATCGTGTGATATAGTTATGAGCTATAATGAGAAATCAATAGTTGTACAAGAAGGAAACATACCCTATATTGATAGCTGTCTCCATCTTATCCCCGGTTAAGACCCATATCTTTATTCCCGCTTGTGCAAGCTTGTCAATGCATTCTGGCACCTATACACAAGACCCTCTCAGAGATTAGACACATTTTCCAGCACTCTGCAAGCTGAGTTAGAGATGATCTCAACTAATAAAGCGTAAAAAGATGAAACAATATACAAAATCTTACCCCTCGTTGAAGTTTATCCTCAACTGCTGTGGCACCAAGAAGAACCAAGTCTTTTTCAATTGTTTCTGCCACTTGCTCAATTAGTGTTTCGCGGTCTGTGCTGACGGCATTTCTAGCAGTATTAAATTTCTCTTCAAACTCTCTATATTCTTCCTCACTTATCTCACGATAGGCGAGTATCAAAGTCCTCAGTCCAGCATCGGCATACTCATGTATGTGGTCTTTTGTCTTCTTCTTGAAGGTGTTACCAGAAGTAGCTAGCCGCGGAAACATGACACTGAATGAAAATGGATAGAACAGCAAGTACATTTTTAGAAACTGCCATGTTTATGTTCAAGTTAGGGAAAGAAACATGAGTTATTGCTTCAAATTAGACCTGTCAGCACCCTTGGAAAGTAGAAATATTCTCTTATCTTCAGTTTGAACAATTACAGACATCCTTTTCCTCGTGCTATTGAACTCCAAGATACTTAGGATTCTGTATTCTCTGTAGATAGGAAACTGATTATTAGAACATATATCACTAGCATCATATTGTGTAACGCTCGTAACAACTTCACTCAAGTAGTCCAGTGTCATGTTTCCACGGCATAAATTTATCTCCTTTTTAAAATTTGGCATTGGCACAACTTAAGCCAAGTTTAATATGCCAGGGCGACAGAATAATTAAATCTAAGTTAGATTATCTAACCTGTCGATGTGCTGGCCAGAAATGGGATCCAATTCGTGTAATGACACTGTCGTTTGAGTCCTTTTATAGAACTCAAACCCAAGTTCTCTAGCTGCAATCACAAAAGCCGCCTCATCTGGTGACTCGGCCTCATAAGAAACCTTTCCAGTTTCTTCATCTACTTCAGGAATCACCGTGTGACATACAGCCAACAACTGAAAGAACAATTGAATAACTTCTGATTGTGGCTCATCAACCCAACTCCCATTCATAATCCTTTCATCCGTAAAATTAAACCCTTTGATCCCAGAATTTGACTTGCCAAAAGACGCGACCTCACTCTGACTATCAACCGGTCCCACTGATAACTGTGAACCACTAGACAGACGACCTAGTAAAGGTGACCCTTTTCTCTTAGCCATAGCCCTCTCAACCTCAGTAATACCGCGGCCATAAGCAATTCCCGCAATAGAACACTTGATAAACTCCATGGAGTTACAGGTCAATGTACCCGTCTTATCAGAAAGTATTGTGTCTACTTGACCAAGTTCCTCGTTAAGATTTGAGGTACGGGCATGGGCTGGCTTATCAGTCTCCTCATAGTACATATGTATATCCCTGTTGATGAAAACGCTTTGTAGAACTTTTACAATCTCTATAGACACGTACAAGGAAATAGGGATCATATTACTGTACAGCATTAGTGCAGTCAGCAAGTGAAAAAACGCTGCAAGCAGGGTCCGTTTAGGATCAAAGTAAACTCGCGCGTTATCAGGTCTGAGGTACCATCGTTTCATCTCACCATTATCGAGGTCTTCCTTTGTAGAAACACCAAAGACAACCGATCCAACAAACGCCATCGAAAACAGTACAAGAAACATAAAATAGATTATTTTATCCATCTTTTTCTCAAGACTACTTCTCTTAGAAGGTGGTTCCGTAGCATTTTGCATAACCTTTGTGTCCTGACCAGTGAAAATCACCGTTCCATATATGTAATCGGTATTCCTGAGTTTCGAGGCCCTAAGCAGAAGTTGTTGTGGGCTGAGTGGATATTGTTGCCCCTCAAAATCCATACTACCTATGAAGGTATATAAACTGGCGTTAGGGTCTTCACATCTTATGGTAGCACGGAAATCGTTCAAGCTTGAGTCGTCAAGCAATGATGATGTCACTTCTAATGCTTGTTTCAGCTTCAAATTAGTCTCTCCATCAAGATTCATAGTTTCTACATAGCATACCGCGTCCTCAAAACTAGATGCAAGTAAAACAATATCCGCTGGAAAGAACTCATTTTTCTCAACCTTGACTACATCCCCTACTTTGAGATACCTCCATTCCGATACTTCAAACACTCCATTTCCTTTATGTATTTTCACTTTTCTGTTGTTCACCTCTATATCCTGGAAAATTCATCACTTCAACGATCATGAACTGATCCTACAAATTAATTAATTTCTCATGATAAACTAGTTTGCTCAACTTTAATCACATCAGTTTTAATCTACTTAAACTGCAAAAACTTCACAGTACAAACGATCACTGGCAGCTGCACGTTTCAGTATCCGAGTCAAAAGACACCAGAAAACTGAAAACTTTTTCTTGTGTCATTTGACCACTTTTGTGACGAAAAGCCTAAAACCAAATTTTCCGAACATAAACTGTCATACAAGCATCGCCACAAAAGCGTATTGGGATAATGTCATCTAACATCAACATACACTAAAGTTGGATAATCTTGCAACAGCATCTAAAATTACACAACACAAGCCTCAACACTAAAATTACACATGAACAATCAACACTAAAACAGTCCAGACAGATTACAAACCTGTTGTTTACGCCGCCAATCCTCAATGGCCTCCTTCAACACACTCACCCCAATCACAAAAATCAAAGGAACAACAGCACTAACCGCTGTATACGGAGCCAAAGGAGTGAATGCCAAAATCCCAGTAACAAGAAAATAGAAATTGGCAACCCTTCTAAATTGCTCAAACAAAGATTTAGGAATAAAAGTTGCAAGAGTATATTTTGTAGTACTAACATAATTATCAGGGTAAATTCTTACTGGGGTTTCAAAATTATTAGGTTCATTACAGAAAACAACCCTAGAAAACCCAGGTCCTCCAATTTGTGACTGTTCTTCCTCTGGAAATGGTGCTTTTCCACAATGAAATGAATAAATATTACTAAACCTTAATTTCTTCCTCCTTTTTCCACTAACCATTTTTGCTAATTAGTTACCTTAATCACTTAAATTAAGCTCCAAGAAAACTATGTAGAAATGTAGAAATCCAATTTCTTCAACAGAGTTTACTCACAAGTCACAATTTCCAATAAAAATGCAATCTTTTTTAATTCTTTTGCCTCCCACCAGAATGCATTAACTTGGGATTAAATAATATTATACAACCCACTAAATTACAATTAGAAACCCAAGAAATTCCTGATTTCATAAGCTCAAAACCCCAGTAAACAATGTTTAAAAACAGCTTTACTTGGTCGCACCATACAACGGTCTTACAGTATAATTTGTGTATGTTAAGTTGTTACCAAGAGATTAATGGGTAATTTAGCTGGATTAAGGTAATATATTACCAAACTAATGATTACCCAATTCATAAAAACACCAAAAGTTCAAAACTTTGGAGAAATATATACAATATCTTGAAATAATTAATGTTTTTACCAAGTGATTATAGTAGTAATTTAGCTAGATTAAGGTATACTAATCCTTACCCAACTCATAAAAACACTAAAAGTTTAAAACTTTGGAGAAAAAACTACAAATTTACAACTTTTTTTACAAACTAAAAATTTTACAATTACAAAGAACA
This sequence comes from Silene coronaria, assembly GCA_028566215.1. Taxonomy (NCBI): domain Eukaryota; kingdom Viridiplantae; phylum Streptophyta; class Magnoliopsida; order Caryophyllales; family Caryophyllaceae; genus Silene; species Silene coronaria. The sequence goes on from JAOWBH010000027.1 coordinate 626,485, forward strand.
AACAAAAAATTAATTATTTATACAAATATGTAACTAAAGAAAATTATGAAGAAGTGTATACATTGAAGGAAGGGAGATAAAATAAGGAGAAAAGTGAAAGAGATCATAAATTTATGAGTGATTGAAGTTTCACTTTCTCCAAAAAATTTGTTGTTTGAAATATTGAATGAAAGAGTTGAAGATCATACCTTAATGTTTGACTTTGTACCCAAATAATCCAACATAATTCAACTAAAACACCCACAAAAATATAATATTAAATAAATAGTTGTGATTAAAAAAATAATTAGAATCTCCAACTATGATCAAGAATCAACAACCCCACCAATGGAGGGAAATTTTTTTGAAGAAGGGATTTAAAGCTTGAAAGAATTTATGACAAAGTAATAATTAGAATATTCCAAAAGGTAATAATTGTTTTTTTTTAAATTTAATTAAAAATTACAAGTAGAAATAAAAATATAATAATCCTATGAAATATAATAATAAGACAAATTGAAATGAAAGAAGATGACTTGTGATTTTGATTTGGAGAATTAATAAGAGAAGAATTCAACAATTGATGTCTAAAATGGCCCTAATTTTATTTTATTTTTGATATTGTTATTTTTTTTCCTAGGGATTGTTCTTTGTTATTGGCTTTACTTTAACCCCTTTTTTTCTCCTATATTTTATTTACTTTTGTATCAATCCTCTTTTTCTCCAAAGCAAGATAAACAAAAATGAGCCATACATATGAATTAAAGTACTCAACCATGTGTCACAAAAACCACTATGTTAAATTAAAGAAGAAAAGAATTGAGCGGGTGTTATTTCTATTTCGAGCCTTAATTACAAAACTTTTCATTTTAACGTATTTATTTATTATGGATTATATATAATAGGGAGCAATATTATAAAATAGGAAGTTCGTAGACTGAAATATTTTACTTTGACAGTTTGTTTATCTCTAGACCTCTAGAGTGAAAGGTGGCATACTTTGATGAGTTTTATTGATATCGACGTCTATTGTTAGATCGAACAAATATAATAACAATTCTCACTTATACAATCATAAAATTTCAATTGGAGAAGAAAAGAATTGAGTGGGTGCCATTTCTATTTCGAAGCAGAATTAAAAAAAAGCTTTCATTTTATCGTACTTATTATGAATTATAATAGTGTGTAATATCATAAAATTGGAAGTTTGTCAATTGAAATAATGTTAATTTGATACTTAGTTTACCTCTTGAGTGAAAGGTGGCATCCCATGTGTTTAGATACATTTAGACATTTAGTTCTGATGAGTTATCTCGATATCTACATCTATTGTTAGATCAAACAAATATAATGGCAATTCTCGCTGATACACTCATAAATTTCTCAAATATTTGTATATTTACTAAGCTCGAAGTTTTAATTATAGGTCCCGAGTTCGAATTCCCTTCTTTCCTATTGTACTGGTCAGTAGTCACCTCATTTGACAAAAAAAAAAAAAATTAAGAATCTTCTTAATTTCTCTCTCTATTACCTAATAGTAATCAATTGCATGAATTAAATCTTAGACAAACTAGTCCTCTTCTCATTATTTACTCAATCCTTTACCTATTTTATTCCAAGATAGTTGATTTGATAAGGTACAATCCATTTCCTTCAAAAGAAATGAAAATAATCCTTAAATAATCCGTATTCATACGACCCCGGATCATCATCTATTTCATATCTTCATTTATACGTTGTCACATTTTATAGCACATAATAGCCTAAATCTTGTTGACGATATGGTAGAAGATAAAAATAGTATAATATAATGCAAGTCACTATTATAAAACAGAAAATCGGCTCTCATCAAAATTAAGATCAGTGTGATGTAATCGATCTTATCTCCTTAAAATTCATAGATTGTTACATTTATCATTTCATATTACGAGAAACGAAGATTTGAAGAGAAGATAATAAAAATACGAATGACTATAATTTTAACAAAGATTCGTGTTAACAAATGTAAATATGCGATAGTAGTATTATAAATTATATTTTTTTTGTTATAAATTTACAATTAATTGGTCGGATGCATCCGCCTTTTATTTTTTCTACGTCAAAAAAAAATTATTTGAAATAATCTCAAATTTAAGGCTAATCTATGGTATCAACCATAAAATAAAATACTATAATTATCCTCAAATGTAAGACGTTTCATTAAATTTGATTGAAGGTAAACAACAAAGGAAAAGTTTAAAATAATTAAAAACGTTGACTAAATCTCACACGTTGTAGCACTGGACTAGCTTTATGCCTGCCACGACAACAAATTATGTGGTAATCAATATTAAAATAAATAAATAAAATTAATATTAGAATATAGTAATCGTCTTGTTAGTTAAACCACTTTTGTCTCTTACGAATAAGTGAATAGAAAACAGTCCAGCTAGAATATTTGTGTCAGTGACATGTAGACCAGCTACTCATAGCATCAAACAATCACAAATTATAGCATAAGACGGTTTTACACCGTGCGACAATCTACTTTGTAAAAAGGCTGTTCATTTTAGATAAATAATTGAATTTTCGTTTTATATATATATATAGTAGGATTGTCTCAGAGTAAGACGGTCATATACAATAATTACTGTCAAACAATAGACAATGTTATAATCTTTTATTTGATACGGTATTATGGGGTTTCACTTTGTATATAGATTGATCTTCCCTCAAATGGCTGATCGGAGCTGGACGTAAAATGTTGCTTGCATAAAACCTGCGCGTCTTATGTTCAGTATGTAAGATTAAGGACATTATTAATTTGTATATGGAGTATTTGGTTTTAATTTTCAAACAAAACCAACATTTTACGAAACAAAGATCTTTAATTTGAATATAAGATGCTTCTGCATGCCCTATATTATATCGTTGCTTCACACAACCTTTCGCGAGGAGATCGAATCACTTTATCTTAGCTATCAAGACTCGGTGTTTTAAATTTATTTATATATAATATCGATTACTTTGTTTTATAACTGTCAGATAATAGAATGAGGTGATTATTATTAATGAATTCGGTTACAATATATAGTAGACCGTCTTGGATGATACTCCAAGAACATTCCTAATATTCTATATGATATTATTATGATACCCATAATAATATATTTCCTAATATATCTCATAATCTCTAATACACCCCCTCAGTCAAAGCGGTAGTGAACGAACACTTTGACTGGACTAAAATATATAGTTGATGATGTCGTGGTAGATAAGCCGAGTTATTGTCGTCGAGGCTTGAGCCGGATTTAGTACCTTGCGCGTGTCTTCATCATGCCAGCCAATTCAATAGAAGAGCCACACTACTACACTAATACAACTAATTGTGCTCGAGCGTCGAAACAACTCGTAAGACACAAACTAAATCAACGTCAAGGTGCACGAGGGCCGAAGCGAACTCGTGAAACACCGACAACATAAAAAAAAAAAAGTGGTGCACGAGGGCCGATGCAAACTCGTGAAACACCGGTACGGTGAGGGCCGAAGCAAACTGATCGAAATAACATTCTTATCAACTCTCTAATGATCGAAATGATCACCTAGCTTTCAACTAAAATGTGTAAATAATACGAGCGAGTAATTATTTACGGCTACAGGAAGGCCAAAATATCTAAATAATGCTTTATGTTTTACGTTTACTAGCTAAGTCATCATTTAACCACTCATGCATAATGACATAAACAAGTATACTGTTTCAAATTACACCTTCTCCATAGCTCAAATGTCTTTATTTAAACTAGCACGTAATATTTCAATTAATTCAACACCATTAATTTTGGAATAAGGTAGATTTCAACTATTCAAATATATTCAGCTATCTAACAAGATGATGATTAGGATGACAAAGACGTAGTACAATCTTTTTACGTTATTTTTGGTTTAGATGTATCTGATAATGTTAGCTTCAATTATTTACAAATATTGATATTAATTTCAATGTAATTATAATCATACTGATCTAATGTAATAGTATACTCAAAAAAATCGAGTAAATCATTATACTAGATCACAAATTCTTATTTTCAGACGGCCATTTTCGTCTGAAGTCTTTAGACGCTTCAAATGGATCATTTATGATTATTTATCACATTTGTTTATACAAGTGGTCCGTCTAAAGGCTTCACACGAAAATGACCGTCTAAAGTTGACCTACTGATCCTAGATTATCCAAGTATACATACATGAGATAAATGAGTAAATTTGGAGGGTCCAGTCGACTTTAGTAATGTAGTTGTAACTTGAGTAGTTGGTGACTATGTGTATGTGTAATACAGTAATAGCATAAATTTCAGAAACGAGAGAATCAAAATGGTGGCTTGTGTTATAGCTTAGATGGGCCCCACCTTTGAATATTTTGGAATCTTTTATTAGTATTTGCCTAGTCGATTTTCCTGCAAAATGTGACTACGTGAGCTATGATGTATTGTTAGAGTGAGTAGCTAGGTTACATCATACATGACCAATGGAAACGTATAATTAAACTATATTATACTCATCCTAGTCTGAGTGTTGGTTCCCTTTCTTTTGGACCACACAATACATCATACCCCACATGAAATTGAATTTGGACCACACACAACTTACCAAAAAAGGAAAGAGGAACCAACACCCGACTAGCA
>JAOWBH010000027.1:635740-646337 GCA_028566215.1 Silene coronaria
GGGTGGTGGTGGTGGAGGGGGAAGGGCTGGTGAGGGTGAGGCAGTGGCAGAAGTGAGGACGGCGTTGGGAGTAGGTGTAGAGGTAGGGGAGGGGTTAGTACTGACAGGGGAGGTTAAGTCAGAAGCATAGGCATTCTGGGTGGGATTAGGCGAGTATGGTTAGGGGGAAAGGTCTTGGAAGGGGTGGGTGTAGCATCGGTAGTGGTGTTAGGGAACGGTATGCGGGGAATGGAGAGGGTGCACCATCGAGAGAGGGGTGGGACTGCAGGGGATGGTGTGGTGGCAGCGAGCGTGGAATAGGGAAATTATGAATCCACAAAGCGAACATGACGGGATATGTAGACTTGATTTGTGGCTAGGTCAAGACAGAGATACGCACTCTGAGTGGTCGAGTATCCAACAAACACGCAAGGGTGAGACTTTGGTGTGATTTTGTGAGATGCATAGGGCCGAAGCCATGGGAAACAGAGGCAACCGAAGGGGTGAAGTTTTTGATAGTTGGGTGTTTGGTTGTGGAGTCTTTGGTAGGGGGACTGGTTATGGAGCGTTGGGGTGGGAAGTTGGTTGATAAGGTAGGCTGTCGTGGTGAATGCATATGGCCAGAGGTTGGGAGGCATTTTGGCATGAGTAAGAAGGGAGAGACCCGTTTCGACGATGTGTCTGTGGCAACGTTCAGCGAAGCCATTATGTTCGGGTGTGTGGGGAGGGTAGGTAAGGTGGGTGATGCCATTATCGAGAAGTGTTGGGTTTAGTTTAATGTTCTCTCCACCATTATCCGAGTAAAATTGACGGATTGGTTTTTGAAAATATTTTTCAATGATTGCTTTAAAACGAATAAACGTGTCTGCAGTATCTGACTTGTTTTTAATAGGGTATAACCATAAGTAATGGGTAAAATGATCCACAAATATAACATAATATTTTAGTGAATCATGAGACAAAATGATCGCGGTTCATACATCAGAATAAATGAGATCGAGGGAGGTAGTAGAACGTAAAGTATTAGCAGAAAAAGGAAGTTTGTGACTTTTATTCATAAGACAGGGCGTACAATGCGAGAAATCAGAAATATTGAAATTAAAGGAATTATTAAGTAATTTAAGGGTGGCGTTGGATGGATGGCCGAGGCAGTGGTGCCATTTGTTGAAAGAGGTGGTGGAGACGTTGAAGGCTTGTGGTGGTGGAGGGCACCATTCATAGGTTCCATCAAGAAATCTATCTTGAGGGAGAATCTGGCCGGTTTTAATTTCCTTAAAACAAAAAGAAGAGAAAGAAAATAAGGCAATAGCATTGTTATCGCGACAAAATTGCGAAACAGATAAAAGGTTGCGAGAAATTGAAGGTACAACTAAAACATTATTAAAGATAAGAGTGGAGAAGGAGGTAGGGAGAGAAAAAGAACCAAGATGGGTGATGGTCAAGGAAGAGCCATCGCCAATTATGAGATCGTCAGGGCTGTCATATGGGGCATGGAGGGAAAGGGTATTGAGATCATTGGTGATGCGGTGAGAAGCACCACTATCAATAAGGTAGGTGGAGGGAGAGGCAGCGGAAGTGGTAGCGGTGTGGGCAGAGGGCCGAGGGCCGAGGGTTTTTGGAGGATTGTGATGGAGGGAAGACAACAGTCGGGTATAATCGTCGGAAGTCGGGGCAATTAACTGTCACGTGCCCTTGTTCACGATAGTAATGGCATTTGCCTTTGGGTTGGTTTGGGGTGGGGAGGAGTCCACGGTTGTTCTGATTTGGCGGGGTGGGTTGATAGGTGGTGCGGTTGTTGGAGTATTGACGATTGTTGTGGTAATGGGGACGGGTGGAGGCAGCATGAGCAGAGGGTGGAAAGGCTGTGGTTATGGCAGGGGGAGCAGGGGATCGTGTTTGATGATGAGTTCTTGATGAATAAGCTTTTCATGGAGTATTGACCATGTAAGTTTATAAGAAGAGTTTTATATATTTTGATAATTTACAAGAGTACAATGGTAACGTTTATATACTAAAGCTATACATAATATTTACCTAATATAGAGCCATAATACAAGGGATATGATTGCAATCAATCATCACTAATTGATGCTACAATATACATGAAAATATAATGTGCTAATAATGTGAAGATTATGATCTTGAGGATATTGTACAATTACTATCTTTAACATCTTGTCCCACATCGGTATAATAGCGGGGGAGCTACTACCTTATATATGAAAGCGAGGCATCTAGTGTTAACTAGACTATAGTGGAGAGACTAAAGTCTGATCCCCACGCCTGCGCCATGGCAAAAAATCAGAAACACATACATACTACGGAGCCCAAGGAGCACGTGTGCGGGGGTCTAACTGATTTAGGGCAGTGCCTTACACAATGTCTCGATTAAGAGTATTTTCGAACAACTAAGTTCATATTTTCTACAAAAATGACCCTATCTGAAACTACACGACCCATTTGACAGATTTACCCGCGAATATACTACTATATGATACTCCCTCCATTCAACTCCACACTACCACTTTCTATTTTGCACACTATTCACAAATCAACATTCGATTTCAATTTTCTCTCAATATACAAGTGAAAATATATTCATGTGTGATCTTGTTTGATTCGTCATTACGAGTACAATAAAAATATCTAACTTTTATAATTTTTGCAAATACGTAGCTAACGATATTTACCGCGTAAAACTCGCGTTGACAAACGTTAAAATTATATTTAGTGAGTTTGTAAAATCTTACGATTCGACGATCCGAATCTACCGACTCAATCATACCCACACAATCGATCTAAAGTAGAATTTCGATCCTAACAGCAGAAATTTGTATAGTTAATTAAGTTGACCCATTGACTTATTAAGGACCAAGACTAAAAGCAAAAATGAGAAAAGTAATACTAGAAAGAGCACGTTGGAAATAGATAGTAAGATGGTGGACGGCATGTGGGAACTCATCATACATGTAACGTATGGTATGCCCACTTCCTCCCTCATTTCCTCGTCTTTTTATTTTAATTTGACCATCATCGCACCTTCACACGACACACTTGTTTGCGGGCCCCTTTTATTTCTATTTTCTTAAAAAAAATAAAAAATAGAGATAGAAGTTTCTATTAATGGTCCGGATCGAATTATGATAAGATTTAACGGTTCTAAATTTACGCATAAAAATAAATGAAAAATAAAAATAAAAGGAGAAATTATAATTTAAAGAGATTGTGAGAGGAAATACAGAGAAAAAAAATTGAGATGATCCGTTCCCCTTCTTTGCTCCTTGGGCGGTAGCTTATCAACTCATGGGAAAACAGATGTCACTTTTGTAAATCAACTAACCTTTGATCTTTCTTTCTAACGGCTATTTGCGTCTTAAATATGAAACAGGTATATATTATCTCAGTACAAATTCTCATTTGTTCTCATTTGTAATTGTGATAGGTATATTCGCTCAAGTTTGTCATTTTTACATTTTGTCTCATCTATGTATTTAACCCGTTTTATCGAGTAAGACGAAAATATCCTTTTTAAATAAGAATTTGTGATATTCTTTTTCAAAGTTGATATTCTCTCGGATTTGAGCTTGAATTCTCTACAGAATTTCGTTGTAGTCTATTCTTGATCTGATAATTGGCTGGGGTCGCCCGTGTTTGGGTTGGGCTTACACTCTAAAACTGGTCCACACACGTGGGTCAGGATGGGCCTAGTTAACAGGCTCAATTTTTTTCAGCGCGTTAAAATTTGCCTTGTGACGCGTACAATATTTTACAATTAGAGCCGAGTCAACTCTACAACAATGGTAAGTTTAATCAATTGTGCTGAGAATTATTTTTGTCATGTGATTCTCCAGTGTTCATATTACATTTTCGACCATTAATCCATACATTTACTTAGAAAAATGAATCATTAAACATAAGTAAATCGCAAGTACTACTATAAAGCTGAATAATTTACATGCAAAGACGTCCAAAAAAGCAAACACATATTCTCGCACCAGTCGAGAAGATTGTTCTTACTGCTCCATTCTACAATGGTCTAGTCACTGTTATTCAGAACACGATTTACACATACACTGCTTGAAGATGAAACAAATCTGTTGCAAATAAACCATCAATCGTGATGTTTTCCTGGCTCCAGCCGATTTATGGGATGTAAGAAGCTCTCAACTCAGAAGACTACTCAATTCTCTCCAACCAAAGAAGTAAAATAAACGACTAGGAGCGGGAATTAAGTAAAAATGTATCATGCATACAACACAGACTCGATTTAGTTCAATGTAACAGTTGAATTCAGAGCAGCAAACTAGCAAACAGCCAAAATACTAAATAGCCATCTAAGTTTCAGTTAAACTGACTAATCAACGTTCATCCCTTGGGCATGATACTTCTCCAATTCTTTGTCAAGCTCCTCGGCAGATTTCTCTTGCTTCTTTCCACGGCCACGTCCTCTTCCTCTCTGTTGCCCTTGGCCACGGCCCATGCCTCGGCCTCGACCATTCATAAATCCTCCTCTTATTCTCTGACTGCATGACCAAGACATACATATAAAAAAATACTAAAATACGGGTGAAATACTAGACATTTTAGTATATGATATTTGATTATTTTAATCCCTGCGTCTCAAACATAGCTTCTCATTGCCACTTTTACATTGTTTTGGTCAAGATGGTAAAGATTACAGACAAAAAAAGTTGAATATTTCAATCACGGCACCTTTTTAAAGGGATATCGTTCACATATGACAAATGGGGATCTAATATGCTTCATGCATAACAATATCCAAGCCAACACAAAAATAACTACAGCAGGAAAATAGGACTCACCCGATACCACGACTAGTTGGAACTACTGCAATAGGACGACTTCCGCTTTGCCTGGCACTGATAAGAAGGTGACTAAATCAGCCGTTCTATTCCTTATCATGAAAGCAAGGAAACTACGAAAAGACTGTTCAAATATTGCGATTTATGTAATTTAGACTTTTCACTTTCAGAGTCATATCTGGGTTTGACATGACAGATGGGTATAAAATTTGTACCCGATGATTGTTAATTCAACACTTTCCCTATCAATGAAATAGGTCAGTTGAGAAAATTACAGGAAAAACTTATGGTTCACTTTTCAGCCATAATCTCAAAAAGTTCAACCTCTAGATATTTCACTTCTAGTTATAATATAAAGACGTGCGAAAAATAGAAAGAGTCCTGTTAGTGTACAGAAATTAGTATTTTTGGAAAAAATAACAAATAAAAAAATAGAATGGGTACAGCAATTTTAAAGAAGGCTAACATTTAAAGGAGTGCAAGTTATGGGGTATGGACAATGTGGCAAAGATAAAGACAATTAAAGAACTAAAAGAAAGAAAAATATGCATAGCATTGTGTCTTGCTAGTTACGCTTTGCTAACAAGCCCTACTAAGGCGTTTTGGCTAATGCCTCAATGAGACTTGGCAATTAAGCAGGACCAAGACACATTTTTAAACGTCAAGTACCTTAAGTATACCTATGTTTTGAACACGTAAAACCAAAGTCATGTCCTCGTCAAGTACTTTAACTAGATCTATGTTAAATTGAGATGTATGCAGCCTCATCCTTGCTTTACCAACACAAATAAGTTGTTTCTAGAATGACCCAAAATGAAAATTGCATTGAGAACTGCATGTAAACATAAAATAAAAAAAAATTCAAAAAAAATAAAAATAAGAGCGCCAAAATGAGTTGCTTACGCCATAGCAATTCTTCTAGTTCCTTGTCCATTAGTGCCTCCAACAACATTCATGTGAGCAGAGACAGGAACTTCAGCTTTGGGGATAACAACTTCGATCTTCATAGGCCGGCCATCCAGTTGAACATTGTTGTAACGCTTGTGAGCTGCATAGGCATCACTTCTCTTTGCATAAACCACTTCAGCAGATCCCTGAAAAACAAGAGGCAACAAAAATCAGCACTCCCATGCACAACCACCCAAGCAGAATACGCATAAAGAGAGCACCCTTTATAAACATACACAGACCAACGTATTGAAAAAAGTCAAAAGTTAAACAGTGCATATACATGAACTCATGAAGCAGCTCATTTTAAGCAAAGTAGACTGGCGATTTTCGAAGTGTAGTAGTTAACAAAAAATATATTAAAAATATATAAAAAAATAAAATATGATATTACGTATTTACATTTGTTATTGTCAAGCCTTTCAAAATATAATATTTTCAACAAACATTAGTAATATATTGACGGAGAAAAACGCGGTCAAAGTAGCGTCTTGGAGAGCGCACAAAAGCAACATGTGGTTTTTGGATTTGAGCGGAGGGCTTAAATAAAATCTATAAAGGGGAAAGTGATGTGATGTATATGACAGATAATTTGTTTACACCCTCCCTGTATATATTTAGGTGCAATCCACATTATAAAAAAAATTGGGCTGATAAAGACCCATGCTTCATTGCTTCTAAACAACTCGTGGAGGACAAGTTCCCATAAAATCATGTAATAAGCATGATCGCAAAAACAAAGAAGCTCCTAGTATCACCAACCCGGACATGGATGGAGAGATATAAAAGAAAAAAAGAGTTATAATCACAATCCCCCACATGCCAAAACACCCCATCACCATACCTACATCATGGTGGAGATAAATAATGAAGACGGGAATCAAGGAATATATAACTGGCGGGACAAGAACTAAAAACATGGCTATGTAACGTGCAAAAGCCGAACGAGGCATGGTGGCGAGGGTTGTACACAGTTATTTTGTGAAAATTTACATGGTATAGGCCAAAGACAAAGTGTTGTAGTGTCCAATAGAGCACACAACACAGCAATGAGGGAAAGTGAACTGTGATGTGACACAAGAAAATATAAATTTTCAAATAAAAAAGCAAACAAAAAAAATACTGAAAACTTCTCCTTCATAGGACAAGTCCCCTAATTTTCAAAACCCAACAAAAGGCTCAATGAGTCACATATATCAACAACTACCAGACGACACAAGAGTATAACTATAAGACCATCATTAACACATGGCATACACCAAAGAATGATAGCATCTAACAGCAATACTTCATAATTGTTTAACAAGACTTCCAGGAAATTGATAGTGCATGAAAAAATTGAATGCAGCTTCCTAAATGGTTGTGGGCAATTTCACCTAGGCAGTTTTTGCTAATGTGAGAAATGTCGCAATTCAAATGTATTGGCAAGAGGTGGAAATTGTTTGTTACTGAAATAAGAAGTCAATAAAGTATCCTAGATCTGTTAGAGTAGGTCTTTTCTGATAAATTTATCAATGACTAATTCATTGGTCAACACAATTCTTGAAACATTATCAGAAAATCATTCAGAGTAGATCTCTAGTAAGACGTTTTTACAATAGTAATCATTCAGGGTAGATCTCTAGTAAGACGTTTTTACAGTAAGTTGAGAAATCAGAAATCGTTCCACAATAAAAAGTAGAAGCGTTACTAATAGTTGTAAAATTATTGAGAGTGATAACTAACGGTTTACTAATAACATGCTCACTACCAACAATGAAATGGTTACTAATGCTATGAAAATGGGTACCAAATAAATGCATCGTTTTTCAGAAATAATGGGGTAAAAAAACACCAGAGATTACAAGAGAAAAATGATACTTGCAATACACTACTGTAAGACCATCTCATAAAGACTTCATGAAACAGGCAGAAAATTAAACTTACGGCCAAAACAACAGATTTAACAATAGGTGGCAGCAAAAAACTAATCCAAAAATTTAAAAGGGAAACTGAAGATAAACGCTAAAAGTTACAGTACTATAAGCATCCCAGGCAAGATATCCCACAGACTCCAACCACTACAAAAGTCTTACAAGAACAAACATAAAAGGGCGAGATAGAGGAAGGCGAGAACAATATGTTGATGATGCAAAGATTGTACAACTCCTCCGCCAAGCAGATTCATCCAACGCATATCATCCTCAAAATTCAAAACGAATAATGAAAAATAAACACACAAGGTTTCCACACCCATAGCATGGATGTAACTAAATCTAGAATCACGTTACTCTCAGCAATTACCCCCGATTAACAAATATAATTTATAGAATTGAAATTTCTCATTCATAAAGCAGAGAACTGAATAAAGAAAGAAGATAGCTATATATGTTAGTATGTGACACTCAAAGAGCAATCTTAAAAAAATAACACTCTCAGAAAGTTCAACAAAAAAAGTACAATGTCACAAACTGTATGAACATATATGCGAAGTTCAAGGACTTACACTTGGTCGACCACTTTTATCAAAGTGGATAGCATAACGCTTCAGCTCCCCAATCTCAGAGAAAAGCTCCTGATTCCAAGCTCAAATTTCAGGCCCAAAACAAACCAGTTGCAAAGGTCTTTTTAATTGAATATTAGAGGATCAAGCAGTACCCTTATATCATTATTACTAACGCCGGAATCCAAGTTGGATAAGAATAACTTTGTGCCACTTTCCATCCCGGGCAATCCAGCAGCTGCAAGGCTTTCTTCCAACAAATTACGTTGCCATGGAAAAGTCTTGGTTCTGCGAGAAGTCTGGCGATACCATAATGAAACCAAACCCAGACCCACGAAAAGTTGACGTCAGCATATGTAAGAGGACGAATTGCCACTCTTGAGGTGTCAATGAGAGATCATATCATAAAATGTAATAGAAACCATTATGGATCGATCCAGATATATTGAACATCCCAGATGAGACAATTTTATCACAGTCGAGTACGAATAGTTGGGTCATTGGGTGCTAGATAGTAACATTAGGGAGATATCAGGATTGAACAAGAGCAAGAAATTACTACAAACTAGTTCTAGACAATAGAACTTTTTCCTGAAGTGAAACAAATCTCTTGGCAGAGTACTACAAATTAGGGCAGCGACTTGCACTAAACAACCCCAACAGCGGAAGTGCAGTTCAGAGTCCTCTTTTTTAAAATAAAGACAAAAAAGGTGGGAGGCACTTTGTAAAGCTATTAGAAAGCTTAAACCTTTTTTTTAAAATAAAGAAATTGGTGATTTTTATGGATAATGATAATGGCTAAGACTCGTTGTTGAGCATGTGAGAACTAAGTTCTTAGATGATGCATCAAAAACTTTCCACATAAAAGAACACCGGACGTCCCTTGGAATGATGCAACACGAATCAAGAATGTGAGTCATATTATAAAGTCCATGCAGAGATACTTCAAATCTTCGATATTGATGATGCAGGATCGAAGACGCAAGAAGACCTTCTCTGAATATGACTTTAGGCTGTGAATTAATTATTTCTTGTTAAGAATTCTATAGTACGAGGATCACCATTCACTTCTTTGTCTAAACCACAAGCCAAACTCTAAAGAGAATGCATAAAACGTCTGATGTTCAAGCTTGCCTTAGCTATAGCAGAAGATGATGAACGAATATTGATTCCAAGTGGGGTTGGTCGGCCTGACCCTCTCCCTCTACCTCCTCCTCTCATCCTTCCACCACTAAAAGACCCTCCTCTAGCTCCACGCCCTCGAGGAGCACTACCTCTTCCTCTACCTCCACCTGCATTTTTCTTGCTCTTTATGATATCGTCCAACGACATATCCAAAGCCGTATCCATCTTATACAAGAATCAACAAAAACTGCTTCTTCCACGCGAGATCAAATATAATCTGAAGAAACCACAAGCAATAAAATTCAGTAACATAGTCTCCATGTATAAACCGTAATTTAGCAACAATACAATAAAAAAAAAGACGCAAATCACAGAATTAATTAAGGGATCAACAGCCACAAAGTACACAAATTCACCTTACAGCAAATTTTCATCAAGGGATCAATCAACGACGATTCTATTGCAATTGTAACCGGCTAACGGTTAGTCGAGGAATCGACAACAAGCAATGAATAACCATATGAAATCTAAGAAACAGATTACCCTAACAAATATTCAGAATATCAATTAATACTCTGTCGGTCTCAATCATTCGTTTACCCTTGAATAAAATATTCTCGCAGACCGATACCCACTCTTATCACAAAATCAATAAAAAAAAAAACGAAACAAATTCGACAAAAAATGTTTATAGCAAACCCTAAAACAACAAAATCCCCAAATCTATCCATCAATAACACAATACCTAATCCCAGCGTTTCAATTGAAACAATAAATCTTGCAAATCAACAAAATTACGAATAAATTAAGCATAAATTAGACCAAATCATAATCATAATAACAAAAAAAAACCGTAAAATTTGCGATTGAAATCTGAAATATTACCTTGACAATAATTGATAAAGAGAAGAAGATGAAATCGGCGGATGTCGTAAGCGAAGATGAAATCGAGAATCGTTTCACCGTTTCTGTCTCTCTTTTTCTCTGGATCTAATTGGGATAAAATCTAATTATTTAAAGGGTAAAATATTTCTAAGAGATTGATTAAATCGCTGTATTTAATAGGGAGACGCGTTTATGTAGGAGAATTACCGGAGCACACGTTCTCAATTACGATGGTAAAAAAATTCTTTATGTTTATTTTAGTTAATAAGTTTTTGGGCCCGGCAATGCTCGGGCTGCATCGTATGATCTTTCCAAAATGATTGGCTTTGCTAAAACATTGATGATATATATTTTG
>JAOWBH010000027.1:646437-659000 GCA_028566215.1 Silene coronaria
CCGTAATTTTATTTTTGTTTTTTGCGTTTTCCGCAACTTTGGTGTAATAACGAGCCACAACTTTCCAACGGGCCACCATAAACAAATATCTTTAAGTCTGCCATGGCTGTTTTTGGATAAATATGTTCTAAGATGTCCGTTCCTATGCATTATTGTTCAGGTTTTTGTGCAACTTATGTCAAACTGTACCCAAAATTGAAAGCATATGAATATGGTTTCCGGGTATTCCTGTTGACATTTTGCATAGTGATGGTGACTGGAAGCAAAACATCCAACTTTTTTCGGACAGCATTTTTCCGCTTACTGCTTATTGCAATTGGAGCTGCCATTGCTTCGATTGTAAACCTCTGCATTTACCCTATTTGGGCTGGTGAGGATCTTCACAAGCTGGTTGTGAAAAATTTCAGGGGAGTTGCTACTTCGTTGGAAGGTGAGGCTCGATTTCATTTTGTCTGCTTTTTGTCTTTTTTCATTTCGATTTTTTCCCCCTGGAGTTCAAAGTTTTTTATCTGTAGGCTGTGTCAACGGGTACTTGCAGTGTGTGGCATATGAGAAAATCCCTTCGAAAATTCTTACATACCAAGCTTACGATGATCCTACATATGGTGGTTATAGAGCAGCTCTCCAATCCACTAGCCAAGAGGAATCTCTGGTATTTTTGCTTTTTTGGCCCCTTCAATTTTTTTTCTTCATCTTAATTTTTCTTGCGATTTTGCTTAATAAAAATGTTTTGTGTTTTAGTTGGATTTCGCCACATGGGAGCCTCCTCATGGTCCTTACCGATCATTTAATTATCCTTGGCAATACTATGTTAAAGTCAGTGGCGCTTTGAGACATTGTGCTTTTATGGTTATGGCAATGCATGGATGCATGCTTTCGGAAATACAGGTATTTTTTTACGCTCTTAATATTATCTGTGTCGTGCTCTCCCTTTTAAGCACTGGCTGCATCTTAACTGAGTAAGCGTAGAAGCATGTGATTTTTAGGAGTCTGTATCAATATAGTGCATTTTTCAGTGGTAACATCAATGATATGACTTTAGTTTCTGACTTTCTGCTAACAAGTTACAGAATTTTCGCCATTTTACTGAACATTTAACATCTGGCATTGATTTATAAGATACTGCAGCGATTTCTCATAATTTAGATGTGGTAACAGCAATGAGTTAATTAGTTTTTGTCCCTTGAGTAAAAAGATTGAAATTCCTATAATTTTCTTGATACAGATAGCCTAATAAGGTAGTCCATAGTATAGGCCTTTTCTCCTTCACTAAATAGTATGGCATTTCACATAAATTGATAACGGGAATATGGAAATTATTCGTGGTCAGGTCAATATAGGACTTTTCATTCTTACTTTTTATTCTTAATTCTGGCAGAGTCGTACTGATAAATGTGATAATGTACACACTACGCAGGCACCCGCAGATAAGAGATATGTTTTTGCAAATGAACTTCGCAGGGTTGGTATAGCCGGAGCTAAAGTGCTTCGTGAGATTGGCACTAAAGTTGAGAAAATGGAGAAACTAACCCTTGGAGATATACTTGAAGAAGTTCATACTGCGGCCGAAGAGTTACAAATCAAGATAGACCAAAAGTCTTACCTTCTGGTCAATTTCGAAAGTTGGGAAGAAGGAAAACGGCCTAAAGAATTTGAAGATCCCGAGATTGTTGCTCAAATGAAGGACACTGGAGGGAGTCAACTTGTTATAAACTCACTCAGTGAAGCTATTCTAAGTATGGACCCTGAGCAAATGCACATGCAATCAACAACCGATTTCATGAACTCACGCCTAGGCTTGGCAACTGGGCCGAATTCTATGATGATGGGTGCTGGACCGTCAATGCAAGGAATGTTTTCCACTGATAGCATGGCCGGTAGGACTCACTGGCCTTCCCGTCTTTCTATTCTACCGGACATGACTATAAATGAGAAGGAAGTTCAAACACTTGAGAGTGCGAGTTCCTTGTCATTAGCAACTTTTGCATCCCTTTTAGTAGAGTTTGTCGCCAGGCTCGGGAACTTGGTTGTCGCCTTTGAGGAGCTTAGCGAAAAAGCTTGTTTCAAAGAACCAAATCAACCGGGCGAAAACGATGAGGATGATACAGGATGTTGGAAAAAGTTGATCATGTGTCTTCAGTTCAGAAGTTGAAGTCTTTGTTCTCTCATTCATTCTTTATAGAGTTCAAACTAAGTTCCTGTTGAAGACTTTGGTCCATATTAAGGGATGAAATTTGTGTATAATATACAGAGAGTTTTGTATGAGACGGTCTCATGTGTGAGACAAACGGGTTGATTTCACATGTAAGACTGTCTCATACGAGATTTTGTGATTATAGAGATATATCTCACATCATATACAAATGGCACATGCCATTTTCCGAGTTCTTCCAAGGTTTTGGGGAAGAAACCGGTGGTGTTGAACTGAACTTACTGAACAAGAAAATTTTGCTACAGAAATAAATTGGAAGCATAGATTGTGAAGTGTTTTATAACAAAAATAATAGCATCAACTGTGAAAACAATGTCATCTCTAATACTCTTATATTTATTTAGTCTGTTTGTTTGTTGTTTTAGACTATTTTTGGTTAAAATTGCTTTGTAAGAAACTTTTTGAATTGTATTTAGAGATGGATGTAATTCAAGCAATTTTAAAATGTGAAGAGTTCATAATGTGGTACTAGTACTAGCTTCATCTCGGACACGAATCTGAATCTTTAGTACTTGTCTTGCGTAAGTTTGACTTTTATAAGTCGGTTTTCTATTAAATTAGAGTCAAACTAATATGCAACTGAAAGCAAAAAGGTTACTATTCACGAATGTCAAATAAAAATAATTACCAGGCGTAAAGTGGAACATTATGATTTATGAAAACAAAGATTACTATAAACATAAATGAGACTACAAGAAATTGTTCTAACCTAAAATCGTCTCATACATGGACTAATGTTATCCATTCTTTGAGGAGTACATAGAAATCATGCAGCGTTTGTCGTCTTATTCAATTATTTTTCCAAAATATAACATTTGGTTTTGATTATGGTTAATTATAATTCTCTTTGAATAGACTTTAAATCTATTTCGCATTTTAAAAAACCAATCTCATTACCAAAATCGAAAAACCTCGGTTTCGGTTTACGGGTTTTGTCTTATTCATCACCAGTTCCGGGTCACAATCACAATAAACCCGGTCTCCCTCCCTCTCTCTTCTTTACCCAATTACCCCTTATTTTATTTTCTGTTTATGCAAAACAATTGCAAAAAAAAGAAATTTATTCCATCAAAAAATTACTGTAAGTGGACCATTTTATCTTCGCAATTGATTAATTTTCCTTGTTTTTTTTTTTTTAAGGATTGATCTTTGATTTCATTTTCAATGTATTGCATGAATTAGCTGCACCCTTTGAATATTTATTGAATTTGCATGGTAATTTCATTTTATTTTTTACTTGAATTTTGCATCATATTTTTCTGGGTAACTTTTAATAATTAGTGTAGTTCGAATGGTCTGTTGATAGTTTGTTTTAGGGATAATTATTTGTTAAATTCAATGAGAAATTTGGAATTTGTGAATTGTGATGCCTAAATGAGATATTAGCTTAAATGAGGTTTCTCTCCGTATTTTATATTCTTTGTAACGGGTATTTTAATCAGCGGTAAACAAATAATGAAAATGGAGGGAGTAATTAATTTGTAGTTTTGATTTGAGATTTGGTGTTTAATGGATAAGGGTTTTGAATGGTTGGTTGATTATTGTTAGGTATTGGCGTTTTGTTTGAAGATCCTTTGACGTGGTTGTGTTATGATGGAGGAGCCGTTGTATCCGATAGCCGTGTTGATAGATGAGCTTAAAAATGATGATATACAATTAAGGCTAAATTCTATTAGAAGATTGTCGACAATTGCTCGTGCTCTTGGAGAGGAGCGGACAAGAAAGGAGTTGATTCCGTTTTTGAGTGAGAATAATGATGATGATGATGAGGTTCTTCTTGCTATGGCAGAGGAGTTGGGCTTATTTATTCCATATGTTGGGGGTGTTGAACATGCCCATGTTTTGCTTCCGCCCCTTGAAACCCTTTGCACTGTTGAAGAAACTTGTGTAAGGGATAAAGCTGTCGAGTCGTTGTGTAGGATTGGATCACAAATGAAGGAGAGTGATTTGGTCGATCATTTCATTCCTCTTGTGAAGGTGTGCCTTTCCTCATTGTTAATGTTTATAGTGCTGCAAGTTCCTTCCATTGTGCTTGGTATAATGAATTTTGATTATTATGTTAGGGCGAAGATGAAAACGCTTACTGATGCTTACCTTGTTGGGATATTATCCCTGTTCGTGACAATGACCAATTTTATGCACCACCGACTTTTGCCAATTTTTTTTGGCAAAGGGTACTATTAATTCTGTTATTGCGCCCTGATTGGGATAGAATCCTACTCAAACAGGACTTATTCAGCCCACCTATAGAAAAGCAGATAAAAGATTGCTTTCTCTTTTCGTAGTAATTTATAGGTTAGTCTCCAAGTGGAGGGGGAGGTAATGTGCCCTACACCAGGGGTACATGAAAAATCAAACCTGTCACCTATAGGTTAGAAGGTTACATATAGTAGATTTTGTTCCTTGTAAAGCATGCATTCTAATCCACACGTATGCTAGAGTTGTGAAGAATCATTTTTCATTTCTCGTCAGTTATTATATGCTCAGTGTATTCCTTTCTTACAGATGTTTTTATCTTGCAGAGACTAGCAGCAGGAGAATGGTTTACTGCTCGAGTATCTGCTTGTGGCCTTTTCCACATCGCTTATCCAAGTGCGCCAGATGCGCTGAAGTCAGAGTTACGATCAATCTATCGTCAGTTGTGTCAAGATGACATGCCAATGGTTAGAAGATCTGCTGCCTCGAATTTGGGGAAGTTTGCTGCAACTGTTGAGCCGAGTCATCTAAAGACCGATGTGATGACAATGTTTGAGGACTTAACTCAAGATGGTATACATCTTTACTTTTTTTTCTTTAGTTCCTTTTATTTTCACTTTCTGTCGATTCAATGGAACCTTTAATGTGACAGCCTTACTTTTCATTTGCATGGGAGGATGACTATATCAATGGGCCAAATTTGAACATTTGCTCTGCAAAAAATGTTGAGATTAGTGCTATAGTATTTGATGACTGTTGGATGATATAAGTAGTGGGTGATTGTAATGTCATTAAGAATTTAATAATGAATCACTCAATGGTTGTGGATGAGTTGACTGAGTTTTTCTTCTTGAAGTTTTTTGGCTTGGAAAAAGCCGTCTTTTTGATACAATGGCTGTTATGATGATGATTAAAATCAAGAGGTGATTGGAAGAGTTCTAGCTTTAGTGATTCAGGGCAATTAATAAAGAACATAATGTTGAGAAATCAAGCACTGAGAAACTGAAATTGCTGGATGATATTTGGCCGGAGAAGATTGATTACATCCTCTCTTTTACAACTCTTATTAATGACATACTGAGTTTCTGTGAAACTAGCTGACCATGTATTCATCTATTATATGCCATTCTCTAGCCGCACAATCGTCAACAGTTAATAATTTCATTAAAGCATTACATTAGCAGATCCTTGCTTTTAAATTGAGGAGCATGGCTGACAAAAGTATTGCAAACGTCAGGAGTATATCCCATCAAAAAACTGCATTTATATCTTCATACTTTAGCTGGACTTCAGGATGAGTGCCCATGAATCAGAATTTTGGAAAAAAAAAAAAAATCAAAATTGTATTGGACATTCCTTAGCATACTGTTTTTTTGTTCTTAGGATCAAGAGCTGGTGTCGCGATTGGTATGTGTTAAAAAGAGTATACATTTTTCTAGATGTTTTGAAACTTATCGCAAGTCTATGAAATTTGTATTAAGAGGAAGAATAATAAAAAGTATCAAACTCTTCTTTCTTGCATGAGCGTGAGTGTGTGTGTGCATGCGTATGCGCATGTGCTTGCATGCGTGTTTTTTTGTTTACCAAGTCTGTAAGTCTTATTTACCCTTTTAAGTTTATTTTATTTCTAGATCAGGACTCTGTGAGGTTATTGGCTGTTGAGGGTTGTGCCGCCCTCGGGAAACTGTTGGAGCCGCAGGATTGTGTTGCACATGTGCTTCCTGTTATTGTTAATTTCTCTCAGGTGAGTAAATTTCTGTTTGTTTCTGCTCCTAATATCGTTCAAGAGTGTTTTCCGTGCCTTAGCTGTGTTTGTACTTTGTATATTGCTCCCTCCATTTTCTTATTTTCTTCCCATTTGCATTTATTATCAAGACATCTTTCATGAATGGGAAGAAAATAAAAAAATGGAGGGAGTATGTTTCTTGGCCATTTCTGAGTTGTAACATGATCTCTTTTCCCTCATGAAAGAGGTTTTAAAGGGACCATACAAGACTTTGTTACTAGTAGCTTTTGAGATTCTTTGTTTATATACCATGGTTCTTTTTCTTGCATTTTGATATGGTATTATGAATCACACTCTCACACTTCTTTCTGAAGTACGCTCTAATTTGCACTATATTGTGATTTGTGACATTCTACTATTCAAGAGATCTCACTGTCTACAGTGAGTATTTGCTTGTAGTATTTAGTATCACAGCGATGATGTTCATGGAAGAACCCTCACAACAAAATAGCTGGAATTTGCAGTACCGTCTTTCTTCTTAGACTTAAGTTACTTTTTCGATTGCATATGTTGCAACGGTTAAGACTCAAGAGACTCATCTTTTGTTATGTTATTTGCTATAATATCATAGTTAACCAGCTAGGACCCTGTTCAGCCTGTAACCTTTGGTACATAACCAACTGGATTGTCAATGCCTTTCGTAGTAGTGTGGTTGGAAGGCATACTTTTGTGCGTGTGATAAACCAGAACGTGTATTGGGAAGGTTTTTGTACTTGTAAAAACACCTGCCTGTAGTGGGACAGGGTATGCCTCCATATCTGTTTTATCTTTTATGCTGTTCTCACACTTCAGGTAGAAAACTATGAATATTTGACCCTTGATATTTGTTCAAGGATTGTATATTGTTGCTTTCAGACTTTAGTATTTCGATAAGTAGTAATCAAAATTTATTAACTTACGTATGCTACAACGTAAAGATTTTGTACAAGTTACACTAGATGCACTTGCCATTATTGACTGACACATGTACAAGCTGTCGTTCTTCATTCAACGTTTTCCAAATAAGGACAGTTTAGTGTATTCCTTACTAGTCATGGGTATAAAGTATAAACCTATGTCAGTACTTGTACTTAATTTGAAAATCATCTTCAAATGACATGTGTGCTCTGTTGGTGATTCTTCAGATGTTTGGATTCTTTGATTTGTTCTAGGAAGTTAAGGTTAACACAAATTTTCTGCTTTGTGGTCATGTGGTGTGTGAGCAGGACAAGTCTTGGCGTGTCCGATATATGGTTGCCAATCAGTTGTATGAGCTTTGTGAGGCTGTTGGCTCCGAGCCTACCAGGTAATTGCTTGATTCAAGTTGCTCTGGTGTATTTTGCCAAACATATATAGAAGTGACAAGTCTAATAATTTGTATCTGCCTTCTAGATTTGTTTGTTCTCTTGTCTATGTGTTCTTTATCTTGCATTTTACTTCCTTCTATTTTAGGGCGGATCTTGTCCCTGCATATGTGCGATTACTTAGAGATAATGAAGCTGAAGTACGTATCGCAGCTGCCGGGAAAGTTACAAAGTTTTCTCGAATTTTGAGTCCAGAGCTGGCAATCCAGCATATTCTGCCATGTGTGAAGGTAATTTTGTTAGCTTAAACTTTCTTTTGACCATGTCTTCTTTCAAAAGTTATTTGTCAGTACTCAGTGCATAGACATCTACTCAGTTACGGCTTAACTGGCACTGTGCAGGATTTATCATCAGATTCCTCTCAGCATGTTCGCTCGGCTTTGGCATCTGTGATCATGGGAATGGCCCCTGTTTTAGGCAAGGTAAAAACAAAAAGGGAATTGTGTGTTTAAGTTGATCACCATGAAAATTTATGTGTGAGCGAGTGATAGTTGCATTTAATTACTGAATGTGTCCCAAACTCCCAATCTAGTAACACATCAGACTATAGATGTCTTTTGTTGATATACAAGGACTTTTAGCAATACTACTCCATCCGAAATTCATTGTCCCCATTTGAATTAGTGGTCAACCGATGTTAGCTTTGACCATAAATTTTTCGAATATATGTAGTTGTACAATATAACGTTGTCGAACTTTTTATCAGAATAATGATTTTCATAATTTTCTTGTAAGAAGTTGACTATTTTTTATTATGAGAAATATCGGTGACATAGGCCACCAAATTCAATTGGGGACAATATAAATGATATGGAAGGTATATTCTATGAGGGCTTCCTGTGATGATGCTAATTGCTTTTTTGCCGTTTAGCTCAATATGATAGTTTTTGTGTAGATTTTTTTCCTTCCAACTCTTGAATGAGACTTCTTGGTCTTTCGTGCAGGATGCTACGATCGAGCAACTCCTCCCAATTTTCCTTTCCCTCCTAAAAGACGAGTTTCCCGATGTTCGCCTTAATATAATCAGTAAACTTGATCAAGTTAATGAGGTTTGTCATTTGTCCTTTTGATACTCAGTCATTGTAGTGCCTTTTTGTGAGTTTTTCCTTTTCTGTACTGCTGTTTGCAGATTGTACATACTGAATTGTAATTAGTTTCTTCCAGGAATATTGATTGGAAGAAAACTTCCACTTTTATAGTCTTATGGATGATTTCTTCTAAATTCACAGTTATTTATCAACTTTTTACTGGGTGCTGCTTCACTTTCCTTGTTTTGGACTGGGTGTAAAGAGGAAGGGATATATAGGAGTTGCAACTAGAAATGGCATGTACATTGGGAGAGGGGACTTCTGAAATATGTAAGATGACATGAAATTTATTATGAGGGAATTGGGTTATTGAATTCGCTGAACACCCCGCGACTCGTAAAGAGGTTTGAGCTAGTCTATTTTGAGACTTCTTTAAAAACTATACCAGACACTCTGTTAAGAGCGTGTCAGAAATCTGATGTTATGTATTCATACCAAATTAGGCAACCTTCTGTATTGTAGTCCCCATTTTTCTTTCCCGAGTGTTAATTAATAATGATGTTCTCGAAGACTCCAAGCTTTAGTTTACATTAATTAATTTGCTTAGCGTTTTGCGAAATTTATCTGCTTTCTGTATTTTCAATTAAAATTAGAACTGATTGAAGTGTGAGGCCTCTACATTGTTCATTTATTGTTTTGTGACCTTTTGCTCTCTGATCCTCTGCTGATTTGACCTCCTTTTCTTGTGAATTTTATATTGTACTGTACATTTTGTTGTGGAACCAACTATCCAATTTATGCTCCAAGCTGTCTGGTATCATGCTCAAGTGCTCAACCAAGGGCTTTTGGTCTTCAGTATGAGAAACATGGGCTTGGGACAGTTGAAAGTTGAAAGTTGGCAAGTATTGTCACATGACTTGGTTGTTTCACAGAACATCTTGGCTCTAAGAGTGAAATTTCTGTGATACCGAAGACATGGTCTTTTAAGTAATAGTGAAGCCTAAAGGATACCATCTTGTTTGAGAGGGATTCTTACTATCTTCTTATTTAGACTGATTTATGGCAAATGGACTAATTTGCTCTTTAAAGTGGTCATAACTCATAAGTGACACATTGGGATGTAGTCTATTTATATTTCTCAACCATGTTGTTGCAGGTTATTGGCATCGACCTGCTTTCTCAATCACTCTTGCCTGCCATTGTGGAGCTTGCTGAGGATAGACATTGGAGAGTTCGTCTTGCAATAATAGAGTACATCCCATTACTTGGAAGCCAACTAGGAGTTGGTTTTTTTGACGATAAACTTGGTGCACTGTGCATGCAGTGGTTACAGGATAAGGTTAGCAATTTCTTTCAGTAGTATAAGTTCCTTCCATTATCAAAACCTTAAAATCTTTTCATGTTCGTGCGTTTCGGTACCCTTCTGTTAGCCGCAGACTGGCGCAGAGCATAAACTTCTTTACTTCCTGTGTTTTTATATACAACAAGTCTGTTGGCATATATCGGCAAGTTTTTAAAATCTTCAACCTTTTTGTTCAATTGTAAGTCAAACTGCCACTTCAAACAATGAGAATGACATAAAAGGTGAGAGTAAGAAATATATTATGTGAATCTCTGTAGTCATGTGTGTAGGGTTCTTACACCGACAGGGTAACCAAGCATTGATAGAACTAGGGTATTTGATGTAGGTTCACTCCATTCGTGAAGCTGCTGCTAATAATGTGAAGCGGCTTGCAGAGGAATTTGGTCCTGAGTGGGCCATGCAGCACATAGTTCCACAGGTTGGCTTTATGATCTTGACCCTTGAGTTTATTTCTTTCCAGCTACTGTAAAAGAGAGCAAAAGTTTAGCATGTAATTTGTGCTACATTTAGATAAAGTTTATACTTTATCTTAAACCCTCCATAATGCATTATGACGTTTGATTTAACTGTTGTCGATTGGATAATGCATATGTTACTCTGACTTGGTTCAAAAGGTCAGACACGGGTGCGTACCCAAGTGTCGGGGTTATTTTATGAACAATTGACATGTTTTTGGTCTAAAATGAAGTGTCAGAGTGTCATACCATTATACCAATGTCTAAGGGTTGAGTGTCGGACACGGATACGTGAGCTTATATGAAGTGTCGAAGTAACATATAGCTAATAGCCCTTGTGGGATCAAGTATCATGCCTTTATGAACGATTAGTCTTTTTGAAGATCAATTAAGATTAAGTGACATGATTGAGAAACACAGCATCCCTCTCTTGAAAGTGAAAGTGAATTAGTAATTGATGTTCTATCAACTTGCCTTGTGTCAATCGTTAATTTTTTCTTTTGTAAAGTATTGCTATTTTTTTCAGTTTCTACTAGGAATAGTTTATACTCTAGACAATTGCTCAACATTGACTAAATTGTTTAGATTGTGAGAGATATTTTCATGGCGTCAGGGCTTAAACCATTGGCAAATGGGCCTAGCAAGCCAAGTATCCAATCATTAGGACAACTAAACACACCGTCCAATGAAAATCTTAGGTTGAAGAACAAAGAAATCAAAACAAGAGTGCAGATGTGAGCTGAGCTGAGCTAGTTGGCGAAGTCATCAGTGGTTTTACTCATGATCTAGGTTCGAAGTCCATTAGCATCAAAACTTCCCTTTGGCTCCCTCTACACAAAAATCCAATCACAACACCAGTGAAGCCGTAAAATCCATATGGCTAATATTTGTTCCCAACTTGAGAATTTTGATGCTAGTAAAATCCTGCTATAAAACCACCCACAATAGATGCAATGGCTTGACATTTTTCCTTATGGTTTCCGAACATATATGCCGGGAGAGTGTTTTATAATTTCATTTAGATGGGAATAGATAGTAGCTATAAATCTTTTTCAAGTTAAGGTATGAGTATGTCAGCACTAATTCTTAAATGGAACATCTATGTTAAATGAATTGTGGGATGGAGGAAGTAAGATACAATTGCTTGACATTTTTCATATGGTTTCCGAACATATACAAGCCGAGAGAGTGTTTTATCATTTCATTTAGATGGGAACAGGTAGTAGCCATAATCTTCTTTTATGGTAAGGGGCGAGTATCTCATTACCAATTCTTAAATAGAACTTCTAATCAATGGCGATTATATAGATGGGATGGAGGGAGTATTAGATTATCACAAGGTAAGCTGCGAATATAATAAACAATTTTATTTTCTGTTTTCAGGTTGCAGTTTATTTCAATCTAAATTATGAGCCTAATATCATTAATTCATGATTTCTCTTTAATTTTTATGAGGACATTACTATGTTATGGTCACTATATTTCATTGAGGTTTCCTTTTTTATCTTATTTTCTCATCAAATTTTCTCTAGGTTTCATGTTACTCCATACTTGTTAAAAGATTAGCCATTAGTATATTTCTTCAGTTTGAAACATTTCCAAGACTGAGGATTTATTTCGTTAACACGATATGACAGGTTTTGGAGATGATGAATAATCCACACTATCTCTACCGGATGACCATTTTGAATGCAACTTCATTACTTGCTCCTGTTTTGGGTTCAGAAATTACATGCTCAAAACTATTGCCAGTTGTCATTACTGCCTCCAAGGACAGGTAGCACCGTACTAGATTTGTTTTTTTGTTTTTTTACAAGCGGTAGCACCTTACAGCTTCATGTATTGAATTCCCTAATTTCATGACCTGTTTTCTTATCTTAACAAATCCATGAAAACATTGCTTCAGGGTTCCCAACATAAGGTTCAACGTGGCAAAGGTGTTGCAGTCAATTGCACCTATCGTCGATCAATCTGTAAGTATAGTTACATCATAAAAAAATACGATGGTTGCGTTCAATCCAATTGCAACCACCAAATATTCAATGCCCTTGGATTGAACGAAACCTCCGTATTTTTCATATTGTGGCCTCTTCATTTTCAGAGCTCAATTTTCATTTTTTGAAGGATTATATATGTGGAGCCATATGTTTCACCCAGATCGACCCACAATCGCTTGAGAT